>CASHTH010000782.1:0-97203 GCA_030341885.1 Geodia barretti | reverse complement strand
TTCGACATGCATTATCGTACGCGACGGCGATGTGTCTGAGGAAGCGCGAGACCTGTTGCCGTGTCCAAGTGTTCTCCATACGACCACTGTTGCGACAACACCTGACGGGCAGTACGCGGGACTCTGCGATACGCATCGCGACGGACGAGCTTGGGCTGGGCGTCGTGGAGCGGCGGATACGGCGCAGCGAGCTTTACCTCGCGGACGAGATATTCCTGACGGGCACGGCGGCGCATGTTACGCCGGTGGGCGAGCTGGATGTGCGGCCAATCGGCGACGGCGGCGTGGGGCCGATAACGCAGCAGATTAACGAGATGTATGTGGACATCATCGTGGGCAACAATCCGAAGTACATGGATTGGTGCGCCACGGCGCCGCTGGAGTAGTCCCGACTAGTCCTGTGATGTTTTCATGCATTCGTAGTCTCGAGTTACTCATCGTGGGTTCGTCGCGAGCCTGGGCGTGATGCAGACGGCGGCGTCGTCCATCGGTGGCTGCAGCGGCGGCTGTATGCACGACCCTCTTGTTGCGCGTCCGCTTGGGATTGCCATCGCCATCGCTGCCATCGTCTGGTTCTTCATGGTGGCTGAGCGCAACATCAACGACTACGAGGGCGGGCTTGACTCCAATCAACAGGGGTTGCTGTTCTTTCTCGCTGTCGCCGCGAGCGGTGTACTTACCTGCGTTTTTTGACATCGCTGTTGAATTGGCGAATCGTGGATTCTCGCGTACGCGGGAATGACGGGGAATGTCTGGGAAATGGCGAGGAGCGTGCGCCGGACGCCGGGCTTGGAGCGATGCGGCACGGCAACTGGTTCAGGCGCTGGCGCACAATTATCGTTACTGGTTTTCTGAGGCAAGATGCTGGCGGACGCAGATAAAGCGCTATTTCTTTGGATAAATGCCTTACGTCTCGGACACGTCGCCTAGTCCGTTGACGGAGTCGCGATGGGCTGGGTCGCCAGCGACTACCTGGTGCCGGTGTGCATGGGGCTGACGCTGGTCGCGCTGTGGTTCATCGGCAGGGACGCGCCGGAGCGGATGCGCTACCAGATCGGGATGTTCGCCGCGCTCACGGCGATGGCGCTGTCCAGCCTCGTGGTGCTAATCTCCAATGCCTTGTTCTTCAGGCCGCGCCCGTTCGACGGGCTGGATGGCGTGAGCCTGCTCTCTATCAGCCGACAGACTCGTCGTTTCCATCGAACAGCGCAGCGTGGCGTTTGCGATAGCTGCTGGCGTGTGGTGCGTGAACCGGCGCATCGGGACGGTGTTGTTCATCGCGGCGGCGGTGTATGGCTTTTCGCGTGTGTATGTGGGCGTGCATTATCCGGCGGACATCCTTGGGAGCGTGGTCATCGCAATCGTGGTTACGGCGCTGACGCTGGACTGTGCGCGACCTGATGATGCCGGTGCTGGTGGCGGTCATCAAGGCGGCGCGGCTGTTTGCGGTGGCGTGAAGTTTTTCCTTCTCTTTGCTTCCTTCATAACGCACCAGTACGAATGGAACAATTTGGCTCTTCCGCTCGTTATTACATGCAGGACGGCTCAATGATATCCGGATGGTAGCAGTGGAGGAAGAATAAACATGACTACGACACGAGTTACACCAGCCGTATGGATAATCCTGCTGCTTCTTCCTTTGGCGACAATCGGCTGCCAGTTGGGGTTGGGAGCACAGCCTCCTGCTCTACCAGCCCCTGATATGGGGGCAACAGACAGCGACCAGAAAATCATCGACGGGTACCTGCAGTGAGGTACACACCACCCTGCGAGCGTATTCCACGTCCAGCAGAATGGGTGGCGCCGATCATATTGACGGACCTGCGTTCCGGATCATACATACTCCTGAACCGAAACGGCACCGTCAAAACGAGATCCAAACCTCAATACAAATCAGAGCAGGGGAAGGCTACACTCGAAGCCGTGCTGAAGGACAGTTCCGTGATGGAGCAAGTCGTCGCCCGCCCCAGTTGCGCCGAACAAGTGTATAAGCCAGAGGTCTGGCAGCGAGATGGTTGGCCCGACCCACACGCAGAGGATATAGGCGACCCACCGATTCCTAAGGTGGCGATGGCGATCGCGAGGAAGCCCACGTCGCCGGGTCAGAGGGTCTATCCTGGGTGGATAGGCGCGTACTGCTGGCCGGTAAGCGGGGGCAGCCGTGAGTGCGAGGACGCCGCGAAACTGGAAGGTTTATTTCAGGGCCCATGGCAAGATACCGGTGCTGCGATCTTTTTACCGTCTTGGGCGATGATGCCAGTCCGGGCAGGCTCATACGGATACAGATGTTCACGGTACAGGAGGAATGGTCGATCTGGAAGCTTGGGCGGGTGCTGTATCTAGGGACAGAAGTCCACTCAGTTGAGGCAAGGGGAGCGAGGATAATCGAAAGATATGTTGTGCCGAAGATTCCTGAAGGCGTTTACCTGCTCAAAGCCAGTTACGAGTTTGCGGAGGGCGAGGTTGAGTATGGGTTCAAGGTGGAGGTGCGCTAGTATTGGTGAGGAATGGGGCATTTGAGGGCATTCAAGGAGCACAGTCGTGATGGCGCAACGCTGGAGAAAGAGTGGAACGACGGCAGTTGCCTGGCTGGTTCTGGCGCTTCTACCGTTGGTGATAGTCGGCTGCCAACTAGGGTTTGGGCCGCAGCCTGCTCCCGCTCCTCTCCCGCCAGTTGCACCTCTTCCTCCACCAACTCCTATCTAGAGGAAAGAAGAATGCCGGCGGGCGTGAAAATGGCGCACAACACGAAAAGCACTCGATGGGGATCTGCATGTGTGGTACATACCCTGCGGAAATCAGCCAGCCACATGGATAGCGTCGATCATATTGTCGGATCTGCGTTCCGGGTCAGTCGTCTACCTGAACCAAGACGGCACTCTCAAAACAAGTCCTGAACCTGCTACTGACTGAGCAGGTCGCGATCTACTCGAAGCCGCTCTGAAGGATAGTTCCGTGATGGAGCAGGTCGTCGCCCGCCCCAGTTGCCTCGACCAAGTGTATGAACCAACGATCCAGCAGAGTATGGTTGGCCCGACGCATACGCAGAGGACATTGGTAACCCACCAATTCTAGGGGTGGCGATGGGAACCTGGCCGAAATTTACGGAATCCCCGCCTCCGTATGGCTATCCTGGGTGGAGAGGCGCGTATTGCTGGCCGGTAAGTGGGGCCAGCCGCAAGTGTGACGACACTGCGGCCTGGGAAGGGTTTGCTGCGGCGGGCGCATTTAGAGCCGGGTCGCTTTTATGTCGCCATCCTGGGTGATGACGCCAATCCGGGCATGATCAGGCGCGTACGGGTGTTCCCGGCACAGGAGAAATGGTCGACCCTGAAGTTGGGGCGGGTGCTGCATCTAGGGGCAGAAGTCCACAGAGTCGTGGCGACAGAAGGGGAGACACTCGATAACTTCGTACTGCCGGAGCTCCCTGGGGGCGATTATCTGCTCATCGCCAGTTACGAGTCGGCGCTGGGAGAGGTTGAGTACGGCTTCAAGGTGGCGTTCGGGAAGTGAAGGGTGTGGGAGTAGAGCTTGGGTGGTCAACAAGAGGAGATGATGGGTTTCTCCGTATTAGGTTGTGTTGACATTTTGAGGTTGTCTTTCATTGCTTCTGTTATTTCGAGTGAAGCGAGAAATCTAAAATCGGAGAATGGCGTATGTACAACGAATTTAGATTCTTCACTCCGCTGCGCTGCGTTCAGAATGACAGAATAAGCCTACATTTCAGTCTAAAACTCTGTGTGTATCAATGTCAACACGCCCTAGTCACGGGGTTGGGAACGCACGATGCAGATTAACTCACATGGATGAATGAGATGGCTGGGATTGTCACACCTATCCCAGCCTTTCCACTGGATGGGGGAAAGTGTCTTTTGCCCTCACCCCAGCCCTCTCCCAGAGGGAGAGGGGGAGTAATGGACTTCCGGTGTTATTAGCCTTCGATTAGCTGGACTTCTTCGCTGAGGCGGTTGAAGTCGTAGGCGTTTTCGCTGCTGGACACGAGGGAGAAGATGATGCTGATTATGGCGGATACGCCGAGCGCGGCGCCGAAGCTGTATAGGAAGCTGCCCGCGCCCGGGATGCCACTCCAGCCGGCGAAGTCGGGACCCGGGAAGAAGAGCGCGCCAACTACAAGCCCGATTATGCCGCTCACAAACGCAGCCGTACCGCTGAAGTTGCGCGCGTATAGCCCGAACAGCATCGGGAATACCACGGCGGCGCACACAAGGTCGGCTATCAGGAACAGGTAGAGCACGCTGAAGCCTTGCGATGCGATGACAATGGGAATTACGATGAGCGCTGCCGTGACTATGCGCGAGTGTGTGAGCAGGGATGCACGCTTGCCATAGCGCGAAATCTCAGTCGTTATCGCGCTCGCTATGCCGTTGAGGAGCGTGTCCATGCTGCTCATGACCAGCACCATAGCGAGAACAAGCACCGCTACGATCGCCCACATCGGCATAACGGATACGATGAAGGAGAACATGGCGACCGACGGGTCTTCCGCGAGTCCCTTGCTGACCGCCATGATGCCGAACAGGCCAGTCAGGAATATGACGGGCAGCACCACAATCCCCGCAATTAGGTAGCCGCGCCGAAGTGTGGGGATGTCACGCACCGTATAGATACGCTGCCACGAACCCTGATTGAACTCTCGGCGGCGAAGATGGCGATTATCAGCACCGCGCCGAACTCGATGCCGGGCATGTGCGTCAGAGACAGCAGTTCAGGGCTGCTTTCCAGCGTCTCGCCCAGCGTGCCGCCGCCGAAGGCGAATATGCCTGCTAGGATGACTACCACCAGCAGCGGGATGATGACATAGAACTGAATTCTGTCGGTGAAGAGCGATGCTCGCATGCCACCGTATGCGGTGTACGCCACGGTGAGCACGCCGACGATGAGCGCCGTAACCACAAGGGGCGTGCCCACCGATGAGATTGACCGCCTGTGCGATGCCGGTCAGCTCTGCCGTGAGGAACACCAGCATGTAGAAGATGACAACGGCGAGCGTGAGGTAGTACATCATAGGTCCGAAGCGATGCCAAGTATACTCAGTTATCGAGTGTCCGTGCGGCATAAGGCGTCGCATTCGCGCGCCGAGCAGGACGAACGCGGCGAGCGGGAGGGCAGAGCCGATACCGTACCCGATGAGGCCGGTGATTCCTGCCCAAGTGCCCGTTTCCGCGGGGCTGAACAGAATCCAGGCACCGAGAGCGCCGGCGACGAGTGTTGCGGTGGCAAGCCCGGTGCCTGCCGTGTTGCGCGACACGATGTAGTCCTCTACGGTTATGCGCTGACGTCCGACATACCAGACTCCAAGCGCGAGGAATATGCCTGCGGTCACAATGGTGATTACAACCGCTAGTAGCCCATTATCCATTTTGCCCTCCTCAAACCATGTGTCATAAGGCGCATGAAGTGGGGCACAAAAAAAGCCACCCCAACATCTGGGGCAGCCTTTGCGATTTACTTTGAGAACCAACATCCCTACGCTGGAATTACCCAGATCAGGTTATTGGGGTCGCTCCGAATTGGTCGGAGCCTCTCAGCCTGGCAAACCAAGCTCCCCCCATGCGCATATTCGATTGTTACGGCTACATTAACACAACCCTAAGGTGTCGTCCAGCCCTCTATTTCAGGCTGAATTCTACGAGTCGGGCTCCGCTTGTGGCTGAGCCAGATTCGTGGAAACGGTGGCAAATTCTGTTTGACAGTACACACGCATCCCCGTAACATTCGGGTGGAATTAAAGGCATTGGCGGCAAAAAACAGGCAGGGAGGCTTGCGACTTATTATGGGTAATTCTGACATCTCACAGGTAAAGGCGCTAACTTTCGATGTTTTCGGCACTGTGGTGAACTGGCGCGACAGCATCATACGCGAGGGTGTGAAGTTGGCGAAGGCGAAGGGGCTGGATGTGGACTGGCCCGTGTTTGCGGACAGGTGGCGCGGCGGCTATGGCCCGTCTATGGAGCGGGTGAGAACCGGCGATCTGCCGTGGACGAACATCGACACTTTGCATCGCATGATTCTGGACGAGTTGCTGGAAGAGTTCGGGATTACGGGGCTGTCAGAGGATGAGAAGCAAGATTTCAACAAGGCGTGGCATAGGCTCGACCCGTGGCCGGACTCTGCGCCGGGACTGACGCGGCTGAAGAAGGGGTATGTCATCACCACGCTGTCGAACGGCAATGTTGCGCTGCTGACGAATATGGCGAAGTGGGGCGGGCTGCCGTGGGACTGCATCCTGTCGGCGGAGCTGTTCAAGCGGTACAAGCGCGACCCTAAGGTGTATCAGGGCGCGGCGAAGCTGCTGGGACTGCCGAACGATCAGGTGATGATGGTTGCGGCGCACAAGTTCGACCTGAAGTCGGCGCAGGAGGCGGGGCTGAGGACAGCATTCGTGCCGCGACCGGGGGAGCATGGGCCGGATGTCGAGATTGACACGACGAACGAGGACTGGCTGGATGTGTACGCGACGGACTTCAATGACCTGGCGGTGAAGCTGGGGGTGTAGGGGGCCGGTTTGGATGGAGGTGGGCTCAATGACACAGCAGAAGTCGCCCCAAAAGTACAGCATACATACGGCGGATCCGGTGTGGTTGCGCGAGGAAGCGGATCGCGTAATTCGGTTTTTCGCTGAACGCCTGCGTGAAGTGGATATAGTTCAAGAGGTGCGCTTCACGTACGAAATGGGCGGTGTAACTGCTTGGGTGATAATCGATGGGCCCAGAATGGATTTCGAATTGGAGAAACCCGTCCACGAGGCAATCGGGGATGCACTTGTATTTCAGAAGGTAGCGCTGTTCGACTTTCGGATAATCAATTTGAATGAACTGCGTGAGGGCGCTTTGTTGGAACACATAGTGCCAGAGGAAGCCGAATTGTTGTGGAAACGTGCCGATGCCTAGCGCATTTGAGCATTTAAAGACAGGCAGAGCGGAATGAAAGCCTGTATAGGGAAATATGCCAACTTCATACATCTGAACCAGAGTACACCGAATGGGAGATTGTCGTCTTATTTTACTCTGTCTTGCATCACATAGAAGCATACAGGGATATGCGGGAAGGTCGGCTACTCCGATAACCATTCGCAGCGCAATAGGTACATTCGTGAAACAGAAGAATTCAGAGAGATTTGGCCTGCATATTCGTACTTGTACAGGTTGAGCATAAACGCGCGTTATGAGTCAATGTCCTTCTCTGCAGAGGAGGTTCGCGGCCTTGAAGCCAATCAGTTCAACTTTATCAAGCAACACGTACGCTCTCTGATAGGAGCATAAGGCTGGTGACCACAACGATAGAATAGATAGAGTGATACATCTCAGCAGCAGACAGAATGAGCAAAACGGAGGACTTACATGGGCAGACTTGATGACAAGGTAGTTATTGTTACGGGCGCGAGCCGGGGCATTGGCAAGGATATTGCGGCATGCTGTTTGCGGCGGAGGGCGGTAAGGTCATCTGCGCGGCGCGGACGGTGGAAGAGGGGACGCATCCGCTGGAGGGGTCGCTGAATACGACGATCCAGGAGATACGGGATGCGGGCGGCGAGGCGACTGCGGCGGCGGCGAATATATCGCTGCCTGAGGACTGCGAGGCGCTGGTGCAGGCGGCGCACGACACCTACGGGCCGGTTGATGTGCTCGTGAACAATGCGGCGCTCACGTACTTCATTCCTGTGAAGGACTATCCACTGAACCGCTGGATGCGCTCGTGGGCGGTGAACTTCCACGGTCCGTTCATTCTGAGCCAGCTTGTGCTGGAGGACATGATACCCAGAGGCAGCGGCAGCATCGTGAATATCTCGTCGGGCGCGGCGATTGGGCCGGGACGGGGACCGTACCAGAATGTGCCACCGAACAGCGGCGGGACATGCTACGGCGCGGAGAAGGCTGCGCTGGAACGCTACTCCCAGGGACTGGCGCAGGAAGTCTATCAGTACGGCATATCGGTAACCGCCTTGTCGCCGTCGCAGGTGGTGCCGACGCCGGGTACGATTTTCCACAACCTCGTGAGCGGCGTAGATGACCCGCGCGGCGAGCACCCGGAGCTTATGGCGAAGGCTTCGCTGCTGCTTGCGACCGAGCCGCTGGACGAAGTTACGGGGTGGGTTACATACAGCCAGCAGATACTCAAAGAATATGGCTGGATCGATGAGGCGCGGGGTACCGGTACGCCCGCCGGACGCGAGGGCAGCGGGTATAGCCTGATTTAGTTCATTGGTGTGTCGGTCGGTCAGTTCGTCGGGACTGGAGGCCAGAGTGAGACGGTCTCGCAGTGTTCTGGTGGCGCTGGTGGTGTGCTCGATGCTTATGGCGGCATGCGATCAGTCTCAGCCGGCAGGACAGGCTACGGCTGCTCAGACGCCGGCGATGGCTGATGGCGAAAGAGCTACGCCAATCCGAACGAGGGAGGCGAACCGCAGCGAGGCAATTGCGTCCACTCCGCCACCGCGAATGGGAAGTGGTGATGCAATCGTACCCGCCCCGACACAATCCACGCCGAGACAGGCGGCCAAAGACGAAGATGACATCAGCACCCAGGAGACGAATCCGATAATCGTATCCCTATACCACGGACCCTGGTCTCCGGAGGAAAGAATCATAGAATCAGATACTGTTGCCAGGGCGCGGCTGCGATCTGCATTTGTCGGGGCAGCATATTCGCACGAGCGAGGAGGTGACCGGTACTATCGACCAGTGGTTGAGTTCATTTATGACGTTTCGGAGTATCTGAAAGGGGAATGGCAGTGACGAAATAGTTGTAGCGACAAGTTTTTTCGGCAATCCTACCGACAATAGCGAGGACTCCGTGCTAAAGCTCGCGCTCTCCTCTGCCGAAAGGATGACCAACCATATGAGTAAGGACATTGAGGGCGATTTGGACTGTGATAAGCCTCCCTTCGAGGAACTAAGGACGAACGGGCTGTGCCTTCAGATGTGGGAACTAGGGGACAACTCTCTGTACGGCGAGGAATGGCTTATCTTCCTGTTGCAGGATAAGCGATTCCCGTCCGCAGTGCCGGGAACGGGTGAGGCGCAACGCAACGAGTATGCCTTCATTGGAGAAGGGCGGCACCGATCACCGTACGCGGCCGCATGGATGCCATCGGTCTCATCCGTCAGCGAGGACGACGCTCTTTCAGATGAGAGGCATTTTACAACCGGTCCGTATCCAGAGCACCCATCTCAATCCGTATTTGCACTATCCGATGTGCGAGAATCGATAGCAGATATTGATGCGCTTCTCAAAAGCGGCGAGGAGATTCCAGATTACAAGTATTGCTTATCGTGGATGTACTATGAGAAGCGAGTTGCAAATTGGGACACAAAACATTATGGACGCACTTACACGGCCGACGAACTTGAGGAGTTGAGGGAGTGGATCAGGGATGAAGGGTGCGCCGAAGCGATGTCCGCAGTAGGATTGTTCGAGAACTTGAGAAAATAACGTGCAGACAACTGAACATTAAACCAAAGGAGTGAAACAATGACAGAGATGCCGATGCACAATGATAGTCCGTTCTACGGCTATAATGTTGGTGTGATACAGGACCAGTACGCGGGGCGTGGGGCCGAGAGCGTTGTCGGATTTTTCCTGCCGCACCTGAAGCCCGGGCATGAGCGTGCTCGACTGCGGCTGCGGGCCGGGGACGATAACGCAGGGGATCGCTCAGATCGTGGCGCCGGGCAAAGTTATAGGCTGCGACCTGGAGCCGGGCATGGTCGAGCGCGCCGCCGCGCTCGCGGAGGGCGCGAACCTCGACAACCTGAGTTTTCAGGTCGGCAACATCCTTGACCTGCCTTTCGAGGACAACACATTCGATGCGGTGCTGTCGTGCGCGGTGACGGAGCATCTGGGTGAGCCGGTGAAGGCGATGAGCGAGCTGGGGCGTGTGGTCAAGAGGGGCGGCGTCGTGGGGATCACGCGCACGGACTGGGCCGCACACATGATTGCGCCGTCGTGCGGTGCAGTCAATCGTTTCTTCGAGCTGTTCGAGAGCGGCTTCAACTTGCAAGGCGGCACGATGAATGGCGGGAGGAATCTCCCTAGCATGCTGGGCGAGGCGGGTCTGAACGTTGTTGACGTGCTAATCGCGTTAAGCGGCGCATATACACCCGAACCCGGGAATGCCATGGTGAACGGCTGGGCAGAGTGGATAGAGAACCTGCCATTGTTCGATCGCGTAATCGAAGAGGGCTTGACCACGCGGGACGAATTGGACGCGATGTGCGCTGAGATGCGGGAGTGGGGGGCACAGCCGGGGACGATTGCGGCGACGGGCGGATGCAGAGTGGTGGCGCGGAAGGATTGATGTGTTTGGGCGACTCAGAATGAACTGGCTCCGCCCTTTGCGAACCCACGTTTTGTGAGGCTACTATGCGATGTGCAATTCATGTCGGTTTTGGGCAATCGTGATATAATGGCGCTTACGTGATTTTTTGCAGGGATGTACGATTTACAGGAGCATAGAGTGGTAGCTCAGCGACTACGGGACTACGAGATTGTATTCATATTGACGCCTGAGGCGAACGAGGGCGAGGTCGAGGCGGCGATAGAGCGCATCAGCTCATTCGTGACCGAACGCGGCGGCACCTTCGGCGAACCTGAAGTGTGGGGCTTGCGGCGGCTTGCGTATGCCATCAACAAGTTCATGGAAGGCATCTATGTGCTCGCGCGGTTCAGCCTGGACGCATCCGATGTGCTGGAGCTGGAGCGCAGCCTCACCACATCCGAGGATGTAATCAGACATCTCGTTACCAAAACCATAGATTAACTCGCATAATTAGACCCAATGAAGCAAGAGGGCTATATCTATGCTTAACAAGATGCTGGTGATAGGCAATGTGGGCAGGGACCCGGAGATGCGCTACACGCCTAACGGTAGTGCGGTAACATCGTTCAGCCTCGCCGTTAATAGGTACTACACTCCGGCTGGTGGTGAACGTCAAGAAGAGACCGAATGGTTTAACGTTGTAGCGTGGAACCGTCTTGCCGAAACTTGCAACAATTATGTGACCAGAGGTATGAAGATCTATGTAGAGGGTAGGCTCAGAAGCAACTCTTGGGTAGGACAGGATGGGCAGACTCGCTTTAGGAATGAGATAATTGCAAACACCGTTCAGTTTCTTGACCGACGTCAAGGTGGCAGTGGCTATGGCGGACCGCCGGGTGAGCCGAGTGGCGGCGGCGGATACGGCGCAGATGGCGGATACGGGGGGCCGGAAGAGCCGTCGGATGCGGATGATTTGCCGTGGTAAATTTCACACTGCATAATCAATTAAAGGCATGGCATTGACTACGGAAACCGGCACCATAAACGAACTTAGCGCTCGTATAGACAGGCTTGAAGATGCTATGCATTCTCGCGTAGATGCTCTTAACGCTCGAATCGATAGGCTGTTCTACGCCATCATCGGCGGCTCAATTGCGGTCGTAGGAGCGCTGCTAGTGCAAGGGTGCATCGGCGGCTAGGGAAAATCCAGACAGTGCGAATTCAATTGGCAATCTTACTACTAACACACATCAACTGGCTGAAATAAATAAGGCACTCTCACGAGGTAAGGCTCATGACGACAGAACGACCGGCAAGTCCGGGTCCACGCCCGGCAGGGCCCGGCGGTCCGAGACCGGCAGCAGGCGGAGGAAGACCGCCGTTCAGAGGCGGTGGTGGGTGGTGGAGGACAAGGCGGAGGCCAGGGTGGCTTTCAGCGCAGACGCGGCAGGCCTCGCTTTTATGCGCGGCGCAAGATTTGCACCTTCTGCGTGGACAAGGTGAAGCACATCGACTACAAGGATGTGGGCAGGCTGAGGCGCTTCATATCGGACCGCTCCAAGATGGAGGCTCGGCGCAAGACGGGCGTGTGCTCGAAGCACCAGCGCGCGTTGTCGCGGGCGATCAAGCGCGCGCGCATACTTGCGCTTATCCCTTTCAGCCCGGATCACAGAATGCCCGGCGGCGGCTACGCTGCGTAGCGTCTTGACACCATTCGGGAAACTGACATGGATTTACAGGGCAAACAGGATATGCTATTTGTGATATATCCTATGCGTTCTTGTACATCCATGTTTTGTTGCTCGTAACTATCGAGAATACGGGGATCTGACAATTGGTAAATGATCCGGCTCAAGAACAGAGCGAAGCAGGTCTGACAGACCGCAGGCGCGAGAGCATCCGCATACAGCAGATACAGCGAAGGCGCCGAGTTGCATTCGGCGTCATAGGGGTATTGGTGCTCATCGTGGTGGGAATTCTTTTCGCGGGGTATGTGTTTATCTTCGTGCGACCGCCGCAGGAGCGTGTGGTGAGCGTGAACGATGTTATCTACACGCGCGGCGATATGGTGAAGATGCTGCGGATACGGCAGCGGCTGCTGGAAGACTCGGGGCAGCGCATAGACACGGGCAGCGACATTTTCCAGGCGTTGCAGCTCATTGTGGAGAACGAGATTATTTCCCAGTCCGCGCCGAGTATCGGCATTACGGTGTCGGACGAAGAGGTTGACCAGCAGATTCAAGGGACTATCATCTTCCAGTCGGGCGGAAGTCTTGCGGGCAAGTCGGATGAGCAGGTCGACCGCGAGTTTAAGGAGCTATACGGGAATTTCCTGAACTCCTCACAGATTAGCGAGGATGAGCACCGCGATATTGTGCGACGCTCGCTGCTGCGGGAGAAGGTGCGGCAGTATGTGGGCGAGAGCGTGCCGGCTGTCGCCAAGCAGTACCATGTCTATCGGCTCGCCGTGAGTCAAGAGGACGAGATAGACATCATGATTACGAAGTATAACGACTATGTGAAGAACAGCACCGACCCGCGGCTGCTACATGAGGCGTTCAAGGCGATTACGCGTGAGTTCTCACGGGAAGTGCCGGAGCTTGTGCGGCGCGGCGGCGAGGTAGGTTGGCTTCCTCTTGGCGTAATCGAAGACTACGATGATGTGATCGCCCGTGTTGAAGTGGGCAAGCTAAGCGATCCTATCCCGAACCGGGACCAGCGGCAGCAGGCGTTTGTGTTCATGGTCTCGGAGATTGACGAACTGCGTGAGCTTGCGCCCGTCAATCACGAGGCGCTGAAGACGCGCGCGCTAGAACACTGGATTAACGAACAGCGCCGCGAGCATGATGTGTACGCGGTGTTCAACTCGGATATCTATGCGTGGATAATCCAGCAGCTTGGCATCTCCACGGCGATAACGCCGTCGCCGCAGCCGACGAATCCGCTCCAGCAGTTCCTGGGTGTGAATTAAGGCAGCTCGCTTCCGATGCCTTGTTCCAGGGCGAGTTGATATACGCGGATGCCTGTGGTGATGTCTTGCACGGCTAGGCCCTGCGACTCGAAGAGGGTGATGTCGGAGTCCGTGCGGCGCCCCGGGGCTGATCCACCTACGACATCGGCGAGGCTCCTGACCTGTTCCCAACGAATTGAGCCGAGTTCGGCTGGGTAGATGAGGTCACCGCATTCCATCTTCGCCTGCTCGATGTCGTCGGTGACGATGATGTCGGAGCGGCGTACTGCGTCGCCGTCGAGTTCGCGGCGCATCCAGTGGTTGGCTCCTGCTGCGTTGATGTGCGTTCCCTCGCTGAGCCATTCGCCGTTGAGAACCGGACGATTCGTGCTCGTCATGGTGATGACGACATCTGCATCCGAAACGCATTCTTCGCCGCTGTCCACGGGGGATATCTCTATGCCGAGTCTTTCGCTCATTCTTGTTGCGAATCTCTCCCTGCGCTCCGGATTGCGGCTGAAGACACGCGCGCTCTTGATGGGGCGGACATTGCAGACCGCTTCAAGCTGGGTGCGAGCCTGATAGCCGGAGCCTATGACGCCGACTGTAGCGGAGTCCTCGCGCGCCATGTACTTTGTTGCTATGCCGCTGGCGGCGCCGGTGCGGACCTGCCCAAGGTCGCCGGCTTCCAACAGGGCAAGCAGTTCGCCGGTCTCGGTGCTGAAGAGCTGCACATAGAATTTGACCGGATTGCCGGGCGCCACGCCATACGCCTTTAGCCCATGACGCCTGCACCAGGGGCTGCGGCGCACATGAAGTTGAAGAGGCCGCCGTCGGGGAGACGAATGCGTGAACGCGGGGGGTTGGTCGCCCCGCCGTCGGAGAGCAGGCGGAATGCCTGTTCAACGGTCTCAAGAGCGAGTTCCATTGTCAGGACTTGGTTGACTTCGCTTTCCGTGAGGTAGAGGGTCAAGGTTTCGTACCATCCTATTAGAATTGAAAAGATTCTTGCTTATAAATGTTGTGAATCTGGCAGCCTAGCCATTCTTCTGTCCAATGTCAATGCCTTCAATCCGGCGCGAGAATAGTCGTCTGCTATGAGGCGATCAAACAATCCAGGGTGGCCAGACGCACTAAGCGCACCTAACACAGGTTGCCCGTTAAGCGGTGACACTAGGCCACTTTGCAGCGCGTTTACCAGCGCATCACGGGCGTCTTGCCGTGATACGCCGTAGTGATGCTGAACCGCTACATACGCTTCTCCAATGACCTGGTTCGAAGCGAGTATCTCTGCGCCTCCCTCTACCAATGCACTCAATCGACTCACACAATACTCGAAAGCCTCAGCAGGTTGACCCGTAATTAAGCGCATGAGTACCGAAGTGTCAATCCCGTAGCGCATGGTCATAAGGCTGGCGTCCTGAAAATCTCGATATCGAAAGGCACGTGGTCGGGCGGAATCTTGTCTTTAAGCAGAGCTAACTTAGACAGGTCTATTTTGCGGGGCTTGAGGAGAAAACCTTCATCGGTTTCCATCAATTCAAGCTGGTCGCCCGGCTCTACCCCCAATTCATCCAATACTCTGGCGGGGAATGTAACTTGTCGCTTTGAAGTAATCTTGACGATCATGGGCATCTCCTTACCGATATTGTAAATGGGTAAGGAAGTCTAGTCAACGGCAAGCAGCTGGGTTCTGTGGACATTTCGTCCTGTCTCGTGTTTCTTTTGTCATTTAGAGCAACGCGGCCGTTAGGCGTATGCAATAGGATCTATGTCAGAACGTGGCGCAGAACATTCTCTCTTTCATCCCAATCAACGTCCACTTAAAGCCGGACTTTGCCGATGCCGCGCTCGATGCGGATGTCGGTGCCGAGGGGTTTGGAGAGGCGCTTGATGCGTTCCAGAGCGCGGCGGCTGACCGCAGAGTCTGCGAGCAGGGGTCTGCCGCGCTGGGAGCGTTTTTTGCCGTGTCCCAGATCGATGGGGTGAAGGGTGATGCCGAGCAGAGACTCGCGCTTAAACTCGCAGCGGGCGACTACGCTCTCCCAGTAGAGGGCGTCGGCGGGGAAGCCGCGCTTGTCGTGGTCGCTGCGGGCGTCGTAGAAGTCTGCGGGCGTCGCGTCAGCATCCAGCTTTACGGTCTCGTAGTTGTAGGACGGCTGCCAGCGTACGGTGTCGTTCTGGAAGATGAAGTTGCCGAGGCTGTACATGATGGGTCTGTCTTTGTAAATCTCGATGCCGCGCGTTACATGGGGACCGTGCCCGATGAACATGTCCGCGCCCTCGTCGATGCAGGCGTGCGCGAAGTCCACCAGGAACTGTGGCGGCTCGTCGCGGTGCGCGCCGCTCTCGTGGCAGTGTACGGAGACCATCACCCAATCCGCCATGCGCCGCGCATCCCGCACCCACTTGATGTTGTCCGTCAGATCGCGCCTGTCGAGCTGTGTGCTGACACTGAACTCCTCGCCGAGAGCGAAGACCTCGTCCAAGAAGACGAAGCGTGTGTCGCTGTCGTCTGAGACTGCGCCGGGGTGCCGAAAGTTGCGGAGGGCGTTGCGCTGCGCCTCCAGCCCGAGCTTGGTGTTGACGCGGCGAAGGGCGTCGAATGCGGGGCGGTCAACGACGTGCGTGGTGTTGAAGCGGAGAGGGTTCAGACCGGGTCGCCCGTTGATGTCGGGACGCTGCTCAAGCGCGCGCCCTGCTTCGGCGAATGTCGAGGAAGCGGATATGAGGGCAACGCGGCCGTTCGGCGTATCCATGTATGCGGGGGCGCGGGCTTCGCTGAGGTTGCGGCCGGTGCCCGCGTGGACAAGGTCGGAGTGGTGCAGGTGCTTGAGGTTCGTGAGGACGCCGCCTTCGCCGTAGTCGTAGCTATGGTTGTTGGCGCAGGAGACTAGGTTGACGCCCATCCACTCCAGTTCCTGAAGGTTCTTGGGGTCGGACGCGGTGAATGTGCCGCCAGCCATTCCGGGCGAGTGCTCGTAGTCGTGCATGAGCATTTCGAGGTTGGTGAAGCCGACATCGGCATCTCGGAACAGCTTTTGCAGACGGACGAAGCCGTCCTCACGGAAGACCGACAGCTTGCGGGTAATCATGGTGTCGCCGCTGGCGACCAGCGTCAGGTTGCCCGACTGCGCTTCGTACAGCACTCACTTCACCTCATGAAAGCAGACACACAATGGACAGGATAGGCAGGGCGTCGAAGACCCTTTCCACCCTGTCCAACTTATCAAGATTTTTAGACGCGGGGGATTTCCTGAATGGCGGCTTCGTCGATGGGCACATACTCGTTCGCCAGCAGCCCCATAATGACGGAGTCGAAGCGCGAACCCTCGTGAGGGCGGCTCTGGCGCAGTGTGCCTTCGTGCATGAAGCCCAGGTGCGAGAACATGCTGCGGGCTGCGGTGTTGTACTCCGGTATGTCCACCCAGACGCGGTAAAGACCGTACTCGGTGAACGCGGTTTCGAGGGTGCGCCGAGCGGCAGCCGAGCCATATCCGTGATGCCAAAGGTCCTTGCGCCCTATCAGGATGGAGAGCTGTCCATCGCCAAGTGATTCCTCTATTGCCAAGTGAACCTCGCCGATGTGCCCGGCCTCCGGGCTGTATATCGATAGCATGCGGTGCTCGGGGTTGTCAAACACCGCATCCCACTCTTCGTCCGAGACCTCGTCCATCTCGTTGGGATGGTAGCCGAGGTGCGCCGGGTCGCCGTAGGCATAGCGTCCGAACCAAGATTCCGAGACCTCTTCGTCTTCGAGCCAGCGCTTTATGCGCACTACATCGTCCCGCGTAACCATCTGCAAGCTAAGCTCTTGAGGCATGCCTTACCTCCTTTTGTAAACTCTTCCTGTCCATTTGTAAATCAAAAGTAATGTATTTCAAATGTACCAGAGGCAAGCCTTTGTAGCAAATGCAGTCTTGACACATAAGAATATATGTTTTATTCTGGTGAGCATCAGGGGACGGACCCGCAGGGGTTCGTCCCTTATCTTTTGCCAAAGTTTTAGTCTCGGTCGGCGTTAACGGAGCCGGCTATCTGAGAGATCGGAGTTAGACCATTGTCGAACAACGGATACATAAACTATTTTGACTGGTTGGGCGATTGGCAGGACGACCGGTTTGGCGAGCATGAGGGAGACGGGAATGACGTGGAGTCTGCCGGCGAGTTCGCAGGCATGTCGGCACTGGAGTTCGTGAAAGATGCGCTTGGGGAAGAGCCTTACGGCAAGCAGCAGGATATTCTACGGGCGGTGGACTCGGAGGCGCGCCGCGTATCGGTTGTGGGCTGCAACGGTTCAGGGAAGGACTGGACTGCGGCGCGAGTCGTCTTGTGGTGGGTGCATAGGTACTCTCCCGCAAAGGCGGTCGTTACGGGACCCACGCTGCGGCAGGTGGAGGACATTGTCTGGAACGAGGTGCAGTTCGCATACGGGAAGGCTGCCGAGAAGTTTCCGGGCAAGATGCTCAAGAATCGCTACGATATAGATGAGCAGACTTTCGCCGTTGGCTTCACTACTAACTCGCCGCACAAGATTCTGGGCTATCACTCTCCCCACCTGCTTGCGGTGGTAACCGAGGCGCACGCCGTGCCTCCCGATTATATCAACGCGGTGAAGCGGCTCAACCCTTCGCTGCTGCTTCTGACTGGCAACCCTTTCATCAACAACGGCGTCTTCTACGACTCGCATCACCGGCATCGCCACCTGTGGGAGACGGTGCAGATCGGCGCGGATGATACGCCCAACATCAAGCAGGGTCGGATCGTCATTCCGGGGATGATAACACTGGAGGATATGGAAGACCGCAA
Source organism: Geodia barretti (assembly GCA_030341885.1). Lineage (NCBI taxonomy): Eukaryota > Metazoa > Porifera > Demospongiae > Tetractinellida > Geodiidae > Geodia > Geodia barretti. The sequence continues at coordinate 79,165 of CASHTH010000782.1, read as the reverse complement.
GCAGGACTGGGGCGAAGATACTGCGATGTACATCGGCTCGGTGCTGGGGCAGTTTTCGGAGAACCCTGACGAGATGGTGGTGCCCTTGAGCATCGCAAAGGCCGCCGTTGAGCGGGAGCTTGAACCTGAGGGCGAGGTCATCGTGGCGTGCGATGTGGCTCGCAAGGGGCATGATCATACGGTCGTGATGCGGCGGCAGGGAGGGAGTGGCGCGTATCGTGCGGCGAGTTCGCGGCTACGACACGATGGAAGTGTCCGGCATTCTGAAGTCCTACTGCGACGCGAACCGCGTGGATGTGCTGGTGATAGATGATGTGGGCATCGGTGGGGGCGTAACCGACAGGGTGCGCGAGGTCGGGCTTGCCACTGCGCGCATCGAGGACTTCAATGGGGGCAACATCGCCAAGCGCGCCGACCGATTCAGCAACCGGAATGCGGAGGTCTGGTGGGCGATGCGCGAATACTACTTTGACGGGATGCTCGACACGGAGAACGACGACAATCTCATCGGACAGGTGAGCAGCCGCGCATACGGACTGGACAGCAAAGGGCGGATCAAGCTTCAGAGCAAGCAGGAGTTGAAAGATTCGCCCGACGAGGCGGACGCGCTCGCAATGACATTCGCGCCGCTCCACGCAAAGGGACGCGCGTTCAAGTTGTGGGTGTAGGTCTATTTATAAGAGGGCAGTAAGACTAGGTTGTGTGGAAATTTCCCAATTCTCCCCTGTCATTCCGAGTGAAGCGAGGAATCTGAAGACTGTGAATGGCGTATGTGCAACGATTTTAGATTCTTCACTCCGCTCCGCTCCATTCAGAATGACAGGGAAGGGACACTCCGTTCGGAATGACAGAATAAACCTGCTTTTCAGGTCCAAAACGCTTTGTGTATTAAATGTCAACAGAACCTAGGACGCGCAGGATGAATGGGAGGAATGAATTGAACATAGTACGGGGGATAAGAGCATTCTCGTCTGCGCTGAGGCAGCGGCATTCCACGAGACGTGGGTTCGGAGGCGCGAACTTCGATGGCGCCTTCTCGCAGGGCCTTGAAGACCTGGCGAGCGGCGGCGCGGCGGGTTGGGCGCAGACGGCATACGGAGAATACTACCCGCGCTCGGCTGTCGTGTACGCGGCAATCAAGGTGAGGCAGGACGCGATTGCGCGGCTGCCTTTGCGTGTGCTGCGGCGCATTCCTGCATCACGGCAGCGCATGGATGGCGTGAACTCCAGGGCCGGCGGCGAGCTAGTCGGAGCCGATCATCCACTCCAGAGGCTGCTGGATTCGCCGAATCCGTTCTGGAGTCGCAGCGACCTGTGGCGGGCAACGGAGACATACCTGTCGCTGTGGGGCGCGGCGTTCTGGGCGCTGGAGCGGGATGAGAATGGCAACATCGCCGAGATCTGGCCGCTGCGTCCGGACAAGATGCGCCCAATACCGGACGCGCAACGGTACATCAAGGGCTTCGTGTATGTGGGCGCGGGCAGCGAGCTTGTGCCGTATCTGCCGGATGACGTGGTGTGGATGCGCTACTTCAACCCGCTGGACGAGTACGCGGGGCTGTCGCCGATTGCGCCGCTACGCCAATCTGCCGACATGGGCATGGACGCGCTGCGGGCGAATCGCAAGCTGCTGCAGAACGACAGCACGCCGGGGCTGATAATCGAGACGGAGGGCTTTCCGACAGATGCCGATGTAAGCGAATTCTACGCGCGCTGGGAGTCTCGCTTTCAGGGTGTAGAGAAGATGCGCAGGCCCGCGCTGCTGAGTCCGGGCATGAAGGCGAGCAATCTGGGGTTCAGCCCGCGCGACATGGAGTACATCGAGAGCCTGCGCTGGAGCCTGGAGGATGTTACGCGGGTGTTCGGAGTGCCGAAGGTGATGATCGGGGACCTGGAGAACACGACCTTCTCGAATTTCAGCACGGCGCGTCGGCTGTTCTGGGAGGACACCATCGCGGCTCAGCTCGCCTTCTATCAAGAATCGCTGCGCCAGCACTTGCTTCCGCACTTTGGCGACAACTCGCTGACGGTGGAGTTCGACCTGAGCGGCGTGGAGGCGCTGAAGGAGAGTGAGGAGAACAAGGCGAAGCGCCGCCGCATCTATGTGGAGGCGGGCATTATGACGATAGACGAGGTGCGACGCGAGATGAACCTGCCGCCGATTGCGGGTTAGTCGGTAGTTCGGTGTGTCAGTTAGTTGGGTGGTCGGTTGCCCCAACCAGACCCACCTCCGTTGGCGAAGGGACTTTCTCCTTTTCCGTCCTGCGTACCCTGTCAGATTCAACATTGATTTATAGGAGCGCTCCAATGAAATCAGACAAGACAGAAGCGATACGCTGCGAGCATGACGGCCTCAAGATGGCGGAGGTCAAGGCGGGCTGTCTCATTCTGCGCCAGCGTCACCACGGCGAGACGCATATACAGATAGTGCCGCTGCGGGAATTGCTGCCTGACGGCGAGTCTGGCAGCGCTCACGGAAATGGCGATCCACCGAATTGAACGACGGTGTGAATCGTACTCACGGGCCCAATAGTTGATAGAATGGTTGGGTGCGTTCTTTAGGCAGAGCGAGCAAATTCAGCATAAGGCGGGACCCATTGCAGGGAAATTACAGAGTCGCGGTTCGGGCGCGAAACCTCATTAAACGATACGGCGAACTCACAGCCGTCAACAGCATCAATTTCGACATATTAGAGGGTGAGTGTTTCGGCTTCCTCGGACCCAATGGGGCGGGCAAGACCTCGACAATGAAGATGATGTCGTGCGTCTCACCCGTAAATGGCGGGGAGCTGGTGGTTCACGGGATGGATGTGCGCCGGGACCAGCGCAAAATCAAGTATGAGTTGGGCATCGTGTCGCAGTCGGACAGCCTCGACCCAGATCTGAGCGTGTTGCAGAACCTGCTGACATACTGCCGCTACTTCAACATGCCCCGCAAACTTGCTCAAGAACGCGCATGGGAGTCGCTGAGGCAGTTTCAACTGGAAGAGAAGGCGCACCACCCGATAGACGAGCTATCGGGTGGTATGCGGCGGAGGCTGCTCATCGCGCGGGCAATGCTTCACGACCCCCGGATTCTTGTGCTCGATGAGCCGACCACAGGGCTGGACCCGCAGGCGCGGCTGCTTGTGTGGGACAAGCTGGCGATGCTCAAGTCGCGGGGGATTACGATACTGCTGACCACGCATTACATGGACGAAGCGGCGCACTTGTGCGACAGGCTGGTGGTGATCGACCAGGGGAACGTGCTGGTGGAGGGAGCTCCCCGCTCTCTCGTTCATGAACATGTCGGCGACCAGGTTGTGGAGTTGCGGGTCAACCCGATCCACATGGCGGGCGTGGTACAAAGCCTCACGAGCGAGGGCATGGAGTTCGAGTACGGCGGTGATTCGCTGTACTTCTACGGAGACAACGGCGCGGGGCTGCGAGACAATGCCAGCCTGAACGGATACGAGATAATACAACGCCCCGGCAACCTCGAAGACCTGTTTCTGCGCCTCACGGGTCGTGGGCTGCGCGAAGGATAATGAGCTAACAAGATTTAGAGGATAGATAGGATATAACTTGTTGATCCTATTCATCCTGTTGAAGGCATTTCTTTCAGTAAGATGACGACATTAGCGACGATGACGACCATGGTTCAGCGAACCCCCTTATGGGGCGGTTTCCGCGTGTGGCAGCGCAACCTTGACGCCTTCCGCCGCGCGTGGCGCTTCGAGGTGGGCGGGCTGGCGGTGGAGCCGTTCGTGCTGCTCATTGGCGTGGGCTTCGGACTGGGCGCGTACATCTCCAACCTTGGCGAGGGCATCAGCTACCCGCATTTCCTCGCGCCGGGCGTCATCGCCTCCTATGCCATGTTCCACTCGACCTTCGACGCCTCATACGGCGCGTACATGCGGATGGAGACGCACAACATTTACGAGTCGATGCTGTTCACGCCGCTGGGGCCCGAGGACATCGTGATGGGAGAGGTCATGTGGGGCGCGTCGCGGGCGCTGTTGTCTGCAATCGCCGTTATGTTCGTGGCAATTCTGTTCGGGCTGGTGAGCTCGCCGTGGGCGATCCTCGCGCTGCCCGCCGCGTATCTCATCGGCATGACTTTCGCCGCCATCGCAATGGTGATGACTGCGACGGCAAGAACTATCGGCTCGATCAACAACTTTCTCACGCTGTTCATCCTGCCGATGTTCTGGGTGAGCGGCGTGTTCTTCCCTCTGGACAGGCTGCCGGAAGTGGTGCAGACCGCCGCGTGGGCGCTGCCGCTGACGGCGTCGGCGGCACTGGTGCGCGGGCTGTTCGCCGGGGAGCTTACGCCGTGGATGCTGCTGTGGGTGGGGGAGCTGCTGGCGTTCCTGCTGGTGGGGCTGTGGCTGGCGTCGCGCCAGATGCGGAAACGGCTGATAAAGTAGGTTGGTATGGAGGAGTGCGTACTATCTGTCGAAATAAGACCGCTAGAGCAAGACGAGATTCCCATTCTCGTCGCGCATCTGGATGTGGGTCGGCTGGCAGGGCGACACCACGACCGCTTCACTCAGCAGCAGGACGGGCACCTGACTTACCTGATTGCTTGGCTGGATGGGATTCCGATAGGACATATGATGGTGCGCTGGGAAGGTACGACGGATGCCTTCGTTACCGAGCGCATCTCAGAGTGCGCCCATTTGGAAGACCTGTTCGTTATGCCGGAGCATCGGTCGCGGGGCATCGGGTCGGGGATACTGACGCAGGCGGAACGGCTTGTGGCAGAACGCGCCTTTGCCCGGATAGGCTTGGCGGTTGGGATAGACAACCCGCGCGCCCGCATGCTGTACGAGCGGCTGGGCTATTTGGACGCGGGCTTCGGCGTATTCGAGATTGGCGGAAGCTACCTGGACATTCACGGCAATCAGCGCAGATGGCGTGAGGTGTGCGAGTACCTGGTAAAGCCGCTCAACTGACTGCAGCTTCGCCTTCGCCCTCTGACTCAGGACCTGGGTGCGGGACAGCCATCATCCTCTTCATGCTTGCCAGCCCTGTGTCGTATAACGGCAAAGGGGATGAGCGCGATCAGGAATACGGCTAGCAGCGCGGGCGCGACATACTCGTAGCGAGCGTTGTGACGGCGCCCTGCGCGCGGTCGGCGAGGGTGGTGCGTGGCAACCCCGACAATTGCACCTCGATGCGCCTGCCGCGTTCGATGTCCGTCGTTTCGATGAGCTGGTATGGGCGCTCACCGATGCTCACGGCCTCGGGTGTGCCAATGTCTTCACTTGTCAGGGTCAAGACCTCGTCGGGAGACAGTACGCGCAGGCTGTCCGCACCGAACGGGAACGACTTCTCGAATGTCGCCTCAGCGCCATCGTAAGGGAAGCTGTAAGTGAACAGGATGTCGTGCTCGCCGGGAGGCACGTTTCCAATCACGGCGAAGCCCCGGTCAACCTGCACGATGTCCGCACCGAGCAGGCGGGTGTCCACCTGCAAGCCCTCAGCGCCCGGAGGCAATCCGAAGCGAAGCAGGCTCATGGGGCCGCCGTTGCCCGGCACGAAGGTGAAGTCAGAGTCGTTGATGACCTTTATGATTTCGAGCGCGGCGATGCTTTGCGTCGCTCGGTCGGCGTCTGCGAACAGGAGCGACGCCGAGCCGACACGTATCACATCCTGTTCATAAACTGCGTCGTACACCTCGATGGTTACCGGAGGCGGCGTTCCGTTCGCAAGACTGACTTCTGTGCCGTACAGCGCATCCTGGTATCGCACGGATACGCCGTATATGAGGGCGGGGTCGTACACTATGCCGTCAAAGCGGAATTGCCCGTCGTCGTCTGTCGTCGTTTCCATGTTGTCGTAGCTGTCGGCGCCCTTGCATGTGCAGGATGACGGCAATGCCGACGATGCTGCCTGAATCGGGAGTGCCGTTCACGACCTGCCCTGACACTGAGAGCGGCGACTGCTGCGCCAGCGCGGTCGCATGCGTGCCGACCATTAGCGTGCATACGACCGCGAGCAGCATCAGTAAAATCGAAATTCGGGTCTGTATCCCTGCTCTAGTTCTCATTGCACATTCAAAGTTATCAGTTCTGAGTGGCTGACGCTACTGAAAACTCCTTCGCTGCTCACGCAAGCTTTGTCGCGAGGCGTGCTAAATGAACCTGGCGTTCACTGTTTCAAGTGATATACACATGAAAACATCGCCTTCAGGAAAATAGGCACAAATTCATAGAGTCGCTGAGGAAGCGGAATAGACAATCGGCACAACGTCATATAATTGAACTCATGGAAGATGGGTGCGAGCAAGGTATCGCCGTAACTTTGGACTGGGTACGCCAAAAGGAAAAAGCGCAACGCAAAGGTATTGAGTTCACGGATCCTAAGCTACTGTGGCAACGTTTCAGCAAGATACCCTATTCGGCTGCGAAAGCCCCTGGATGGCGATTTTGCCATCAGACTACTTTCGCTTGAGTACGTCGAACCCCTAAAGTACCGTAACGCTGAAGGATTTACGGGATAAAGACCATGGGGCGATAGGTCGCGTGGAAGGCATCGCAGCAACATTGGACTGGATGTGCCAAAGGGAAAGAGCAGGCGCGAGGAATCGCTTAGTTCTACGTTCCTAGCGTAAGAGGCACCGAAGCGAGCAAACGCGAACGGCAAAGGAGAGCGTTCAATGAGCCTGTGCCCGGCACGGAAGGTATAGAGCGCCAATCGCAAAGAGGCGGGCAGGCTACGAGGTTAGGGGATGCAAAAGCTCTGCTTTCGCTCGAAATCAGCCCGCAGCCTGATCGTCTCCCAGCACACGCGCTCTAACGCGCTCGCTTTCAGCTTCAATACGCGTCAGGAGCGCTTCTTCTTCTTCGTGCTCAAGCTCCATCGAGCGCATTACGACTGCTGCCTCACGCATGTACTGGCGGCGCAGCCAGCGGTAGTCCTCTTCGCTCAGGTTGCCGATGGCGTACTCCAGTTCCGCGCTTTTGATGCCGTCAAGCGCGGCCTCCCATCGTCGTTGCAGCGTCGCCATGGGCGAGACTTTCATCGTCCAGCCACTCGCTGCTCTCGCCGCGCCGCAGGAACGGGTACGCGATGATGACGGCTGGTATGAGGGCAAGCACGATGGCGAGAAACACAAGCATCGCGCTACGCCCTTGCTGCCCGCGCGCCGCTGGGCATCCTCACGACCGCGAGCGCGGGCTGCCTTGAGGGCCACAGCCCGACCAGTATGCCCAGGACCAGCACCGGGCCCGACGCCCACATCCACCAGACCATCGGATTTATCAGCACGCGGAACACAGCCTGGTCGTCGCTGCCGAACTCGGATGGGACGATGTAAAAGTCCTCGATTGGGGTGCTGCGAATCGCGCCCTTGGTGGAGGCGATGCGGAAGGTGGGATAGAAGGCTCGGTACGCGTCCATCCTGCCGGTCAACCGGTCACCCTTCCACACATCGAAAGCTGCGACGGACTCCGCTCTATCCGGGTGCGTTGTGTGTATCGCTCCCACATACCTGAAGGTGTAGTCGCCGAATGCCGCGACATCGCCGGGTTGCATAGCAATGTCGCGCTGCACGCTGAAGAAGGATGAGGCGATTGCGCCCACTGCAAGCATGGCTATGCCCAGATGCACGATGTAGCCGCCGTAGCGTGGGCGGTTGCCTGCCAGCAGGTTGAGGAACGCAGCGGGATACGCCTCACCACGCCGATGCCGCGAACGTGTGCCGCGCAGCCACTCGCTCAGGATGCCGCCGACTGCCAAGCCTACAGAGGCGAACGCCACGAGCGCGACGGGCTGGCGCACGCCCACTATCAGCAACACTACGAGAGTCAGCAACGCGGCGATGAGCGGCGCGCGGAGGGCGCGTATCAGGCTCTGGGTGGTTGAGCGTCTCCAAGGCAATAGAGGGCCTATGCCCATCATCACTACGATGAGCAGCAGGATTGGCCCGTTCACTCGATCGTAGAATGGACGGCCGACGGTGACGACCGTGCCGTCCGCCGCTTCGCTGAACACGGGGAATATCGTGCCCCACAGTGTCACGAAGGCGACCGCGAGAAACAGGATGTTCTGACCGAGGAAGGCGCTCTCGCGTGAGACTATCGCCTCAAGTTGCGCACGGCTTCTCAGGGAATCGTAGCGCCACAGAAATACGGCGATTGATGCGAGCAGCGTTCCAGCCATGAAGGCGAGGAACAGCCAGCCCATCGTGCTCTGCGCGAAGGAGTGCACCGATGGCACGGGGCCGCCGCGATTGATGAACATGCCCATCTGCGCCATCGTGAATGCGACTATGATGAGAGCCATGTTCCACATGCGGAACATCCCGCGCCGCTTCTGCACCATGATGGAATGCACGAATGCGGTCATAGCGAGCCAGGGCATCAGCGCGGAGTTCTCCACCGGGTCCCATGCCCAGTATCCGCCCCAGCCGAGTATGGTGTACGCCCACCAGCTGCCGAGCATGAGCCCCATTGTGAGGACAAGCCACGATACCATGCCCCATAGCCTGCCTAAGTCCACCCATTCGTCGCGTCCGCCGCGTCTCGCCGCAAGCGCGCCCATTGCAATGCTGAACGGCACTGCGACCAGCACCAGTCCCGCCATTTGCAGCGGAGGGTGAATGAACATGCCGAAGTGTACGAGGAGCGGGTTGATGCCCTGCCCGTCGGGAGGGGCTATTGGCAGCCGTTCCAGAGGATTGGCGAGGAATAGCATGATGCCAAGGAAGAAGGCAAGGATGAGCGCCATTGTGCCCAGTGCGTAGGGTGTCGTGTGAGGCAGTCGCTTGCGTATCGTCAGAACCGCGATCGTGGACACGGTCGCCAGTACCAGCGCCAGGTACAGAAGGGATCCGGCATTGCCCGCGTAGAACGCGACCCATGTGTAGATGTGCGGCATGGCGAGGTTGCTGTTCTCCGCGACATAGCGCACGCTGAAGTCTCGTGTGACAAAGGCGTACACCAGCGCCGCCGTGGATACGAGCAGCAGCAGCGGCACGGAGTAGAAGCCGTAGCGTGCGCTCGCAGTTAGGTCCGGTACGCGCTGCCAGGAGCCCACGAATGAGGCGACCGCTGCATAAGCAGTCACCACCATTGCGATTATCAGCGCGAGCTGTCCCGCGTCAACCATCTTTTACATCCTGCCTATCCACTTTGTCCCCCGAAACGGATGCTTCGATACGCTCATAGTATGGCTGGAGATCGTCGTCCGACATTTCGTCGTCGCCATCCGAGGCAGTCGGTCTGCGGCGCATGTGCCGGAGCGCGATGACGAATACACCAATCGCGGCGGCAACGCCTAACGGCGGCACAAGCCATACTGCGAGCGATATTCCCTTTGTCGGTGGCTCCAACAGTACGCTCGGGCCGTACCGCTCCACGAAGAACTCACGCACCTGCTCGTCGGACCAGCCCGCCGCCAATTTATCGTTCACGATGCCGCGCATCTGCACGGCGAGGGCGACCTGCGACTGGTCGATGGATTCGCCGGGCAAACCGGGCACATGATAGTCCTGTTCAGCGCTTGCGAACGCTGTTCCATTGCCGGCACATCCGCCTGTGCGTTGGTGCATCCTATCAACACCAGGTTGATAAGAAGCGATGGGACAATGAGCGTGAGGAGAAAGTTGTGTCTATTCACTGGCCAACTGACATTTTGAACACTACTCGCCGTGTTGTTGGAGCCGTCGTAACTGCTCTCTCAGCGTGGCTACCTCGGCTTCGGCGGCTTGACGCGCTGCTCTTTCAGTATCGGCACGCGCTTCGGCAGATTCGGCACGGGCTTCGGCGTCAGTACGCGCTTCGCCCAACTCCTCGGGTGTGGGCAGAAACTCACCAGTCAGCGGGTCACGGAAGCGCAACTCACCAGAATCCCAGCATAAGTCCAGTCCCAAAACCTCGCTATGTCCCCAAAGCAGTCCGTCATGCCCTTCGTGTATATCCAACCGCTTGTACTCGCCATCTATCAGCACATCGCCCGCCAACGGAGCATCGTGAAAGCGCCCGCCCGTGTGGTCGAAGCGCCAATACTCGCGAACTCCATACGCCGCGTATCCCTCGCGCTTCACTGTGTAGTCCCGTCTTCCAGTGCTTCGAGACGCTACTTCCAGCACGAAGTCCGGCGGTTTGCCGACCTCGCTTATTACGTAGCCATTGCGCGCGATTATGCCTTCAGGATTGACGCCGAAGGTTACTATACAGTCGGGAGCGAGCCGCTCCGCATCATTGGTCGCCTCATGCCGCAGATAGCCTTCGCCGGAAATCAGCACATCGTCCCTATGGGCGAAGTGAGGTCTGAGGATGCCGTGAAAAGAAAATATGCCCTCGGTTTGCTGCATATCAGGTTCCCGCTCCGGGTCGGGCAACGGCTCCAGATGAGAGTAATCGGCGATTTGCGGCTTGAGTGTGCTTCGCGTGGTCATAGTATGCCTCTCTGTTGGGCAATGAAGTCAAACTCCCATGTCTGTGAAGATACAGTATATCCGAAAACGGCAACACTTCATTGACCAACTAACTTTAGCACAAAGTACACCCTGCCCGCGCCTTTTGATATAATTGCGGCGGCATAACCTCCGTCAGTCCACCATCAGTCCAAAGCAACCCGCGGGAGCAGTGAATGAGCATCCTATATGTCGTATCCGACCGACCGGGCGCAGGCAAGACGGCGCTGTGCATGGCGCTGACCAAGTTGCTGAGGGCGCAGTCCAAGTCGGTCGTGGTCGTTAAGCCCGTTGCCGATGACGAGGATGACATTGATGCCGCGATGTACGCGGAACTTCTGGGCACGGATACGCGGGGGTGGCCGGTTGAAATTGCCGAAAACGTACGCGGCGGCAATCTCGATGAAGTCAGCGCGCTCATCAGAGGCCTGGCTTCTGAGAACGACATCGTTATCGTGGAAAGCTCAAATGGGCTGGCGGGGACGACAGGGCGGATCATCTGCGACAACGTTGATGCACGCGTACTGGTGATCGCAGGCTACGATTCATCGCTGGCCCACGGTTCAGTGCTGACGACGGGCGCGCCTTTCGGTGGAAGGGTCATTGGATATATTATCAATGGCGTTACGCAATATATGGGTACTGATGCGCGCGCCAATCTCGTGCCGCCAATAGCGGCGCAAGCATCAATGAGGGGGGCGCGCGTGCTGGGGCTGATACCTGAGGACAGATGCCTGCTCGGTGTGAGCGTGAGCCAGATTGCGGCACACCTCAACGGGAAGTTCATCAGCGAAGAAGCGGAAGAGGACAGCTTGGTGGAGTACCTGATGGTTGGCGGGTTGAGCCTCGACCCCAGCGAGTATTATTACGGCATACACGACAAGCGCGCCGCAATCGTGCGCGGTGACAGGCCGGACTTGCAGATGTCCGCCCTGGGCGCGCCCGGGTTCACAGCGTGCCTGGTAGCCACAGGGGGGATCGTGCCTATCGAGTACGTGCGATACGAGGCGGAACAGGAAGAGACGCCGATTATTCTGGTGGAGTCGGATACGCTCGATACGATGGCAAGGCTGGATACTCTGCTAGACATCAGCAGCTTCAACCACCCCGACAAGCTCAAGCGATGTGTGGAGCTTGTGGAGGAGCACGTCGATATAGAGGGACTGCTGCACGGGCTGTAATTCGCTGTAAAGTACCGATAAAGCAATGATGGGCAGGATCGAGGCTACTGGCTACTCCAGTCTCAATCCTGCCCATTCTATCTATGGCATTCTATTTTTGGCTGTTACTTCGCTTATCGCCTAGCCTGCGTTGGCGATTGCCGCGCGGATGGCGCGTCCGGCGTACACCGAAGTCAGGTGCGCGCGGTACTCTGCCGAGGCGTGCACATCCTCATTGAACTCGATGCCGTTGCCCGCTGCGCTTGCTGCCGCGTTTATTGCATCATCGTCGAGGCTGCTTCCAACAAGTGCCGCCTCCGCATCGCCGGCGCGCACTGCCGCTGGACCTGCGCCGGTTACGCCGATGCTGGCGCCCGTGCAGTTGCCGTTGCCATCCGTGGTAATGACCGCAGCCACGCCCACTATGGCGTAGTGCGACGCCTTGTTGCCGAACTTGGCGTAAGCCGAGCCGCTGTTGGCAGCGAGAGCCGGAATGCGAATCTCGTTGAGGATTTCGTTCGACTCAAGCGAGGTGGTTAGCAGGTCAACGAAGAAGTCGTCGATACCGATGGTGCGATGACCGCCGGTGGAACTCGTTACGAGTTCGGCGTTGAGCGCGATTGCGACCGCGGGCAGGTCGCCCGCAGGATCGGCGTGGGCCAGCGAGCCGCCAATCGTTCCCATGTTGCGAACCTGAGCGTCTGCCACCTGCCCGGCTGCGTCAGCGAGAACAGGCGCGTTGCTCTGCACCAGTTCGGACCCCTGAAGAGCGGCGTATGTCGTCATCGCGCCTATCGCCAAGCCGCCGCCATCAGCCTCGCGGATGTAGGACATTCCCTTCAATCTTCCCCAAGTCAATTAGCACGCTCGGCTCGGCAAGTCGCAGTTTCATCAGCGGGATAAGGCTGTGCCCACCTGCCAGTATCTTTGCTTCGTCGCCGTGCTCAGCCAACAATCTCGCTGCCTCTGCGACGCTTGTTGGCGCGTGATATGCAAATGCACTAGAAACCATAATTCAGCCTCCTAGTCGGTCAGAGTAAGTCAGTCCGTCGGTGTGTCAGCAAATCGAGAGCTAACAGGATGTGTAAGATTTCCACCCTCATCCTAGCCTTCCCCGTTGATGGGGGAAAGGGGAATGAGACCTACGAAGACATCTTCTCAGCGGCGTACTGCACCGCGTTCACGATGTTGTGATAGCCCGTGCAGCGGCACAGGTTGCCCGCGAGTCCCTTCGCGTATTTCCGCTTCCGACGGGCTGGGGTTCTTCGACAGCAGGTCGTAGGACATCATAATCATGCCCGGCGTGCAGAAGCCGCACTGAAGCCCGTGCTCCTCCCAGAAGCCTTCCTGGACGGCATGCAGTTCGTTGTTGGCTGCAAGTCCCTCTATGGTGGTGACCTTGCCGCCGTTCGCCTGCACGGCGAACACGGTGCAGGACTTGACTGCGTTGCCGTTGAGGATAATTGTGCAAGCGCCGCAGTTACTGGTGTCGCAGCCGACATGCGTGCCCGTCATGTTGAGCGTCTCGCGTAGATATTGCACAAGAAGCAGGCGCGGTTCCACTTCGCTGGTATAGGATGTGCCGTTGATCTCTAGGGTAATTGACTGACCCATACGAAATCCTCCCAAACAATAGAATCAGTGTCAGAATCCGATGTGAAAGGACAGGTATTGCGCTATCCCTCGTGTGGTCGGGGCGTATAGGATCACCCCTGCGGATTTTGGGCGATTATATCAGGATATACTGTAATGGGCTACCCGCCGCCGTGTGCTAAAATGGTGCAACATCCGCGTATTTCCCCTTTACCGCACTCATCGATGCAGCCCCCTAGTTGAGAGGAGTTCCCGCATGAAGGTAGAAGGCAGATTCACGATAGAGGCCGAGCGCGAGCAGGTCTGGGATATGCTCCTGTCCCCTGAGACGCTGGCAGACTGCATACCCGGTTGCCAGAGCTTCGAACCGATGGACGCTGATACCTACAAGGTTACAATGCGCGTGGGTGTCGCTGCCGTGCGCGGGAACTACAGCGGCAGCGTGACGATTGCCGACAGGCAGCACCTTGAATCGTACAAGATGGTCGTGCAGGGCAGAGGTTCGGGCGGCAGTCGTGCGCGGTGAGGGTGTCCTCACCTTTGCGGACATCGAGGGAGGAACGCAGGTCAGCGTCGCCGGGGACGCGCAAGTTACGGGTGTGGTGGCGCGTGTGGGACAGAGGTTGATGGGGAACGTATCGCGCATGCTGATGAACCAGTTCTTCAACTGCCTCAAGTCCAAGATTGAAGATTAGAGATACCGAAGTACGGACGAAGTGAGAAAATCCAAAGGATAGGGAATGCCATACGAGTTTATAGATACGCAGGAAATCGGCGGCGTGCTCGTCATAACTATGGACGACGCGCCCGTACTCGCAACGCCATTGGCGACGAGATGGCTGCTGAGATTAACGTTGAGATAGAGCGGTTGGAGGCGTCTTCTACGCTGCGCGCGCTAGTTCTGACCGGACGCGATCCGTCATTCTGCTCCGGCGCGAATGTGAAGCGCATGAACGAAGCCAACGAGGAACGCTCAGCTGAGCCAATCCCAGAGGACATGACGCCCTGGGAGCATCTCGATGAGCAGTGGGCGGCGGCGGCATCGGGTGAGAGCTACATGGACGGTGTGCGCTTCCTGCCTCTCACGCTGCACAACATGCAGAAGCCGACCATCGCCGCCGTGAACGGCTACGCCATGGGACTGGGCATGGGCATTGCGCTGTCGTGCGATATTCGCATCGCATCGGAGAACGCACGCTTTTCGGAGACGTTCATTCGGCGCGGCCTCATTCCAGCGGACGGCTCATGCTGGCAACTTCCTCGCATGATTGGCATCAGCAACACCTTCATCTTGCAGTACACCGGCGACGCTGTTGACGCCGACGAAGCGTATCGTCTCGGTATGGTCAGTAAGGTCGCGCCGCACGATAAGCTGATGGATGCGACGCTGGAACTGGCGCAGCGCATCGCGGACGGGCCAACATACTCGATGGCGATGATTAAGCGTCTGGTGCAGAAGTCGCTGCACACCGATCTGGAGGAGAGCCTGAAGCTCGCAGGGCCCGCGCAGAACATCGCTCGGCGCACCGCAGATCACAAGGAGGGCGTGCGCGCCTTCGTGGAGAAGCGGCAGCCGCGGTATATCGGTAGGTAGTAAATGGATAAGAGCCGAAAGCAGGTATAGCAATGGTTGACCAGAAGCCGAAGTACAAGACTGTTCGACTACCCAATGGTCAGGAGATTAAAGCAAGCCTTCTGTCAAAAGAGGATGTCGAGAAAAGGATCGCCAAGTTTGAGGCGAAGTATGGCATGACTTCGCACGAATTCATCGGTAAGTGGAAACGTGGCGAGCTAGAGTGCGTCGACGACTATTTCAGATGGGAGGCATACTTCCGGGTTGTATTCAAGCAAGCACACGCTGAGTTGGAAGTGGAGGACTAGACGCTGGACCCACTACTAATAGATTACCTTGAACGTGCGCTTTATGTTCTCTTGACCATAGGCAGCGTAGAGATAGAAGAACTGGAATTCATAGGTGAGGAAGGTGAAGACGAAGAAGCGGCAACAATGGAGGCGCTTATAAGATTCCCAAACAGTAGCCGCTTGTATGTCAACCTGACTGTGGACAAGGCAGAAGGGTTTCCATCACCAAAGAGATACTCCTTCCACTTCATGACCGCCGAGAATGTTACCATATTTCGCTATGATAACAGCGACTATCACTCCCAGCCAACCTACCACACGCTCCGCACCATAAGCACGAAGGCGCAGACGAGCGTGTAGTGGGCTGCCCGCAGCCCAGCGTCAGCGCGATACGCGACGAGATTGCAGCCTACTTGAAAGGCTCGAAGTGACGTCGAAGCCAATCCCGCAACATAATTGGAGCTGAGTATGCCCGATAGCGATAAGTCCGTGGAGTTTGCCACTTATCCCAATGAGATGGAGGCGCAGATGATCGCGCAACTGCTGCGGGAGAAATGGCGTTGGGCGCGTATGTCCAGCCGTTGGGCTTCGGGTACGGCGGAGTGGGCATGATCCAGTTCATACCCCATCGAGTGCTGGTGTATGAGCACAACCTGCAACTCGCACAGGAGATACTAGGCGAGGGTGAACAAGGAGAAGCGGAATAGACAAGTCCACCTATTCACTGTCTCCGTCCTATCCACGCATAAGTCAGACCTGACGGCCCTCATAAACCAGCGCACTGTCGCTTCGAACGCGCCGGGGAACTCCTGGTAGAACCAGTGACCGCCGCCTTCCAGTTCGGCAAGGCGCACAACTGGCGTGTGCCAGCAATTGCCTCGCGCATTCGCACGGCGACCTCGTGCGTCAGCAGGTTGCTCTGACGCCCGCGCACTATCAGCGTGGGCACGGTTATGCGCCCCCACTCTTCCCCACAGGTCGGGGCGCTCATACGCAGCGAGCAGACGGCGGTCGCGCTTCCACACTCGCCTGCCGTCCGCAAGTTCGCGCGTCATCACCTTCGCCTGATGCAGCAGCATCTCGTCGGTGGATTGGGGCTGGCGGTCGCGCAGCCTCTCTACCACGGCGTCCAGTGAATCCCACTCGTCGGACTCGGTGTTGTAGCGCACGAACATGCCCTGCGAATCGGGGTTCACGGCGTCGGGGTCGATGTCAACCACCACCAGCGCCCGCAAGAGATCGGGATGCTCGGCGGCGAAGACGAAGGCGTAGCGCGCGCCTGCTGAATGACCAACCAGAATAAAGTCGCTTAGTTTGCAGGTGAGCGACAAGCGCCTCTAAGTCTGCGATGTAGTTGCGGAAGCCGTAAGCGTCCGGAGTTGCATGCGCGCTGTCGCCATGCCCGCGGTGGTCCAGCGCGATGACGCGGTAGTCGGAGCTTATTGCCGCCGCGAAGATGTCCCAGCTTCGGGCGCAGTCCTGCAGGCCGTGCAGCAGCACCATCGTCGGCGCATCGGGAGACGGCGTGCCCCAGTCGAGGTAGTGCAGACGCAGGCCATCGACATCAAAGAACTTGTCTGTGGGCTGAAAGTCGGGAGTAGCCATAGCTCAGGATCGCGGCAGGTAGCGCTTTGGGAACTTGGCGACGACCGAGTAGAGGATGTCCACCATGTTGGCGAGTCGCACACGGGCGACCTGCGAACAGAGTTGATACGCTGTCAGCCGCTCAATGCCATAAGCCGATTCCAGCCACATCACAAGCTCATAGAAGGCGATGCGTGCCGCGTCTTCCATGGGGCGGGCGCTGCCGACGGTCATCAAAAAATCGTCAGACTCAACTCTCGGTGTGGCGATTGCCTGCCCCTTGATTAGGTCGACGGTCAGAATTCCGCGCGTGGGAATCTCCGTTGCGACGCCACAGACCTCCGCATCGCCCTGCGCCGCGTGGCCGTCGCCTATGTGCAGGAGCGCGCCGGGAGCATTGACGGGAAGGTGGATGGTGTTGCCGGGGCACACATCAGCAGCGTCCATGTTGCCGCCATGGAAGCCGGGCGCGAGCGAGGAGATTGCCTCAAGTTCGGGCGCGGTGCCGATAGTGCCGTAGAACGGCTCGTAGGGTATCGCCGCGATGTCCAAGTCATCGGAAAAGGTAATCTCGCCGTTGCTGATGGGATGCAGCATGACGCGCGGTGGCAGAGGCGGGTTCAGCGTGCGCGTGAATACAGTGCCGCAGAGGCCGCCGAACTCGGGAATCAGCGCGCTGACGCCGTAGTCGCGCGTAACCTCGATGGAGTGGATTGTGACGGCGAGAGTGTCGCCCTTCTCAGCACCCTCGACATATATGGGGCCGGTCAGGGGATTCACGTATGGTAGCGTGATTATCTTCGTGATGTCGTCGTCGGGCGAGGTAATCCTGTTCTCGAAGGCGTCCGCGGTCTCCACCACGAAGGTTTCACCCGGCGAGACCGTTGCGACGGGCTGCTTGTATGGCCCTATCACATAGGAGAAGTCGCCGGGGTCGTTAACAATTGTCTGCAAGATACTGCTTGTCCCTAATCCTATAAATGTACATGCCGTTCAGCGAAATTATGCAGAATCGTCAGTACCGACCACTTACACACCACTCTTAGACTTCACTGACTTTGGAGTTTGAATGGCATCGAGCGACACGCCGTACTTCGCTAGAATTGCGTCAACGAATGGCTTGAGCACATATTCTGCATTGTCAATGCGAATTGCCGCGAGCGAGGCAGGCGCGGCAACATCGTCGTTATCGTAGTGAACAATAATGTGCTCGGCGAAGTCGTCGCCCACCGCGCTATCCTGCCCGTTCTCAATAAACAGCACTTGTGACTCAGGGATGTACTCCACTTGCGCGGGCGGGGCAGGCTTCCAATCAGGCTGACTTATGGGATGTCCCATGGCAGTCCTCCGTACTTCTTTATCAGACCTCTGTTTGTGCATGCTGTGAGAAACCTACCCGTTTCCGTGTCTCCAACGAAGACTACCATTATCCAATGATTCGTTTCCTGCACTCGTCCTGTAAGAATAGTTCGGCGTTCACCGTCTGAAGTTATTGTCTCATATCTCTCATGGGGTTCTGCAATGACCTTCATGACCCACTCTTTGCGGACGCTCTTGTGACGACCCAGCACCGTCTCACCGTGTCCTGGAATCTTTGGCATACGGTCAAACGCTTGCCTCAGCGTGAAATCTTCATCGCTTGTGCCCTGCAATTTGCCGTTAGTTCCTTAGCACACCTACCTTGTTTATCGAGTTACACCGAGTCGTCAGCGCCAACCACTTCTTCGTTGACGAGCGCCTGCACCTGATCGTCAGAGTAGCCAAGTATGCCAGTGAGCAGTTCGCGAGTGTGCTGCCCCACGGTGGGGGTTGAGCCAACGACCATCGGGGTTCGGCTGAACTTGATTGACTTACCGCTAACCCACATCGTGCCAGCGACGGGGTCGGGTACTTCCATCAGATCTCGCGCTCGTGGAGTTGCGGCTCGTTGGCAGCCTGCTCTGTGGTGTTCACCGGAGCGCAGGGTATGCTGTGCTCCGAGAGCTCGTCAACCGCCTGCTTCGTGGTGCGCTGCTTCAGCCAGTTGCCGATCTCCTTTTCGAGCACATCCACATGCTCGGTGCGGGAGTCGCGCGTCTCAAAGCGTGGGTCCTCAAGCCATTCGGGATGGCCGAGCGCATCGCATGTGCGTGGCCACATGTTGTCGTTGCCCTGCCGCGAGGATGACATAGCCGTCCTCAGTTTCGTACATGCCGCCGAAAGGCGTTCCGCCGCCGCCCACCGCGGAGTCTGCGCGCGTGGTCTCCACGCCCCCGCTTAGGTATGCTGATATGGGATTTCGTTGACCGTGAAGCCCGTGTCGGCGAGGCAGACTTCGAGCGCCTGCCCTTCTCCGGAGATTTCGCGCTCTCGCAGGGCGGCGAGTGCGCCGATGCAGGCGTGCAGCGCCGTGATGCGGTCAATGAGCGGGAAGTATGTCTTGATTGGCGGCAGGTCGCCGTAGCCGGTAAGGGACATGAGACCGCCCATCGCCTGGCCTATCGGGTCGAAACCTACCTTTTCGCTGTTCGGGCCGTACTGCCCATACGCCGAGACATTTATCATGATGATCTTGGGGTTTAGTTCCTTGAGCTTGTCGTAGCCGAAGCCCATGATGTCTATTGTGCCGGGGCGGAAGTTCTGCAAGAGAATGTCAGACACCTTCACGAGATCGCGCAGCACTTCTTTGCCCTTCTCGGTGCGAAGGTTGATCGCGAGGCTCTTCTTGCCGCTGTTGTACTGCACCCAGTAGGCGGACTGCCCGCGCACGCGTGGCCCGTTGGCTCGGCTTTCGTCGCCGCGCACTGACTCCACCTTGATTACCTCAGCGCCCATACGAGCGAACATGAGGGCGCAGCGCGGTCCCGCCTGATAGCGTCCCAAGTCGAGCACTCGTATTCCTTCAAGCGGCGTCTTCAGTGTGCCATTGTCAGATGTCATCGGAGTAAATCCTCTCGCAGTTCTTCGATATTTCTGCTATTTTCTGTCATTCGTGTCAATCTACCATGATTGGCGACATCATAAGCCCATCTACGGGAACTAGCCTCTGTCCCACCGGGTCAACGCCTAGGAACAGGGATCCCAAGGCTAGCGCGCCGAGCAGTATGGGTGTACCCTCATCATTGAATGCTACCAGTGTGCCCGTTTCCAGCCCATCAACCCTTATTCGTGCCTCGCCTATGTCCATGTTCCTCACACCGCCTTGGGCAAATCGGAACCGATGTTGCGCGGCAGGCTTGACGCCCAAGTCGATTAGCAAAGAGGCCGGCACAGAAACTATGGATGCGCCCGTGTCCACAAGGGCGTCTAACTCAACCCAGTTTTCGCCCTGCGGGTCACCAATGGCTATCGGTACGCTGAATGTCCCCATGTCCAGTCTATCTGCGTCGGTCGCTACGCATCCTTGCGGCCCTTGCGCGAGAGGAAGTCGGCGAAGCCTTCTTCAACGGGCGTGGGGGCGAGCTTGCCCTTCTGCGCTGCAGACTCGTTTGTCGTGCATCCAGCGCCAGCCCTCGCCCACGTCGTCAATCATAAGCTCCTTGATGCCCTGCACCATGCGAGAGTCGTTTGCGGCGATCTGTTTCGCGATTTCCATTGCCTTGGGCATAAGCTCGTCTGCGGAGACAAGGTGGTTCAGCAGCCCGATGCGATATGCTTCTTCTGCCTCAACCACGCATGTGGTGAATAGCAGCTCCTTGGCTTTGGGCCAGCCGACCTGCATCGGCAGTGTCCATGTGGAGTTCACGCGACCGTATGATGCGGCGAGGAAGCGGAAGCGCGAGCGGTCGCAGCCGACACGGATATCAAAGCTCGACGCCATCACGGCGGCGCCGCCGTAGGAGAGGCCGTTGAGCGCTCCGATGGTTGGCTTTGTGCATGCGGCGACATGCCATGAGTATTCGCTGCGGTTCGGGTCCGGTGGCGGCGGGTTCTCCGCGTCTCGCACCTGCTCGTGGATGTCCGCACCGGCCGAGAACGCGCGGTCGCCTGTGCCTGTGAATATTACCGCCTTGATGCCGGCGTCCGCCTCCATATCGCTTATGGCGGTGTCAACCTCGCGATACAGCCTCTTGCTCAGCGCGTTTAGCACCTTCGGCCTGTTGAGGCGGATGATGCCGACGCCCTCGTCCTTAGTCACAACGATGTCTTCGTAGCTCACGGTTTCGCTCCCAGAGTGCTAGATAGCCAGTAGTATCAATTGGCGTAAGTATATTCCCCCATAAGCCAAGCCGTCAAAAGAGGGCGCAAGCGAGGGGGTACAATCGGTCGGACGTCAAGGGCAGGCTGCATCGCCACCCAATTGTCTAATTCTTAGGCCAGCGGAATAGCGACGGAGACGCGCGTTTCGTTGCCCACTGCCTTCGTCGTGTGCCCCTGTCCGGTAGTGTCCTCCGCGAGCATCATGTCGCCGGGGCCGAGCGTATAGACCGTGCCGTCGCCCAGCCCGATCTCGACATTGCCTGCCAGCGTGATGATGTATTGCTTGCGCGGCGCGGGATGCCAGTCGATGAAGTAGCCGACTCCTGCTTGCGAACTACGATGCCGGTGGCGTCCTGCACCTCTGGCGGCTCATAGCTCTCGTCCATGTGCGACTGCCCGTCGTCGCCTGTGTAGAGTCTGTAAAACATGTTTCTTTCCTCCATAGCGTTATGGCGAACAAATTGTGTGGGAGCAATTATACACGCTGACGGCTATGGAAGCGCGGGCAGGCCTTCTGCAGATGCGGCGCGGTCGAGGGCGGAGTCGAGAGTGGCGTAGGCGCCTCTTCGCAAGCTCAAGGTATGTGGCGTCATAGAATGACAGCCCATGCGCTCGCGCCAATGTGAAGGCGTCTTCGAGATTGGAGTCGGTGTCAGAGTCAATTGGCAATTTTATCAAATCTTGCAGGCGTTCTTGGAGTCGGTCTTCGGTGATACGACTGCGTCTCTCCGCCATCAGCAAGCCGTCCGCACTTCCAGATTCCATATCGGCGGGACGAAGACTTCATATTGCGAGATGCTCGTTGCCAAATATGCGGTTGCAGGGTCAATCTCCTCATCAATAAGCCAGTTGAGAATAACCGACGCATCGAGAACTAATTCACCTAGAAACGATGACCTTCGTGGCGTAGGTCCAGAATCTCCTGCGTTGTCATCTTTGTGTTCTTCCAAGTAGCTTGCCTTCGCCTGAATTCACCCCAAGCCTCTTCTCTCAATTCCCTCTCGCGCTCTTCATCCGGGGGGGTCAAATGTGCAATGGGCTTGCCATGTCGAGAATGATAATAGTCTCACCATTCTCTGCGTGCTTGAGAAGCTCCAGCAGTTTGTCATCGGCTTCCGCCGCATGCACATAACGCATTAGCCTATCCTTTTGCCATTCTCATCCATATCAGCCCCCTTCAAGCCAGCCCGTATCAGTCCACCTCTCCCAGCGCGGCGCGCGCCTTCTTTGCGATGATGGCATACTCGCCCAGCACGTCGTTGCTGAGAAGGACTGTGGGCTTGGACGTGTCGCGGTAATCGGGGCGCAGTTCCAGGCTGCCGAGGAAGTCCAGATCCAGTTCGTCAGCAAGCTCTTCGCCCGCGCCACTGCCGAAGATGTCGCCTGAGAAGTTCTCGACCACTCCCAGCACCTTCACTTGCAGCTTGCGTATCATGTTGATGGAGCGCTTGGCGTCTATCTTGGCGAGTTCCTGCGGCGTGGTTACGACGATGAAGCCGTCAAGCTCCAGGTTTTGCATTACGGTCAAGGGAGCGTCCGAAGTGCCCGGAGGCAGGTCAACGACCAGGTAGTCGAGGGTTCCCCAGTCTGTATTTTGCAGCAGTTGGTTGATGGCGTTATGCACCATCGGACCGCGCCAGATGATTGCCTCCTCCTCGTTCTGCTGGAAGAAGCCCATGGACATCACCTTTACGCCAAAGCGTTCGGACGGCAGCATCTTGTTGCCCTCGCCAACCTGCGGGCGCTCGGCGACCTTCATCGCTCGCACGACATTGGGGCAGTCGATGTCCACATCGAGGATGCCAACGCTGTGCCCTTCGTGCGCAAGAGTCGTCGCGAGGTTCACGGCGACGGTCGTTTTGCCCACGCCGCCCTTGCCGCTGTACACGCCAATCTTGTGCCCGATCTGCGCCAGCGCGTCTGCGACCTGTCGCTTCTGCTCGAACTGGCGTCGCATCGCCTCTATGCGCTGACGGGCGCTCGCCGCCTGCTGCGGATTTATCGTCATAAGACTTTCCTCAGTGTTCAGGTTATTCGGTATGTCTGTTATCCAGCAATCAGATTATGGGTAGCCGTCGATGCACCGCGATACTGAGCAACTGACTAACCGAAATACTGACTGACTTCCCTTAGTCCAGCCCAAGCAACTTCTTGCCCTCTTCAGTGATTTCGTCGGGCGACCATGGTGGGTCGAAGACGAGCTCAACGTTGATGTCGTCAACGCCTTCGATCTCGGCGAGCCGCCACTCCGCTTGCTGCGCGATGTACGGGCCCATGCCGCAGCCAGCGAACGTCAGCGTCATCGTCATATTGATGTTGCCCTCGACCAGCGAGACGTCGCGCACCAGCCCGAGGTCAACGATGTTCACCGGAATCTCGGGGTCGTACACATCTCTCAGAGCCTCGTACACATCGTCCAGCGTTACGGTTGTCGTATTCGTCATGCTGCTCCTCCATTCTTCATAGCATCCTAGGACGCCATTGTATCACGCCGTCCTATTCATGTGTCTTTTGTGATATCGGCTGCTGAAGTAGTTCGAATAGCGGCGGCGCCCGCATGTTTGCCTTGGACAGGCGATGACCGGACAGGCGATAACCAGCGACTGAGGCGCGCCATTCTCTTGAAGACGCCTAATCGCTATGCTATTCTGGAAGCTGGCCGGGGAGTAGCGCAGTTTGGTAGCGCACCTGCATGGGGTGCAGGGGGTCGCTGGTTCGAATCCAGTCTCCCCGACCAGTTGCATGGATCTGTTTGAAGGCTGGCATCTCTTGTTTTACCATAGGGATGCCAGCCTTGATTATTTGCTGTCCATTCACTAAGGAGAATTCCGATGTCGTATGTTGATGTGTCGGACGCTCAAGCCAATCTACCCGGACTTATGTCAAAGGTTGAGGCAGGTGAAGAGGTAATCATTACGCGGGCAGGAAGTCCCGTTGCGCGGCTCGTTTGCTACAACGAGCCGACTCAAGGCGACCGGCGATTTGGCGCGTTCAAGGGACAGTTGGTTATAGACGATGACTTGTTCTCTAAGCCATTACCTGAAGACGAACTATCTCGCTGGGAAAGTTGAACCAGTTGAGGTTATTGCTCGATGCTTTGGTGTCGAACGAGCGTCCCTTCGATGAGCACGGCGTCAGCCGAATATGGTGAGTAACTTCCTGCATTTTTCAGTCGTAATCGGAGCTCCCAATGACTACAACGAATTACCCACTCTTTCAGGACCGACATATCCCGGAACGCTCGACGAGCAGATTCGTGCGCTTGAATCGGATGATGCGCTGCAAGCCTTTGCGGACGCGCGCCGTCGCCTTGCGGCTGATCCGTATCGCCCGGCGTACCACTTCTCGCCGCCGCAGAATGTGATGAACGACCCGAATGGCTTGTGCTTCTGGCAGGGGCGGTGGCACCTGTTCTACCAGTACAGGCCCGGTGGCGCGGACGACCGCGTTCACTGGGGGCATACGGTGAGCGACGACCTGATTCACTGGCGCGACCTGCCGCTTGCGCTGTACCCGGACACTGAGAAGGACTGCTACAGCGGGCAGACGCTGGTGGAGGACGACCGCGTTATCGCCATATACCACGGCACGGAGTCGGGCAATGCCATCGCAACGGCGTCCGATCCGCTGCTGCTGAACTGGAATAAGCATCCGAATAACCCGATCATTCCCATCGTGCCGATAGACGAGAACGGATTGCCGTATCGCGTGTTCGACCCGTGCATCTGGAAGCAGGATAACGGCTACTACTACTCGCTGTCGGGCACATATAAGGACGGCGTGCGGGGGTATGACTGCCAGGGGATTGACCACCTGTTCCGCTCGAATGACCTGGCGGAGTGGGAGCATATAGGTGCGCTGCTTGAGGACAAGTTTTACGCGGAGCGCGGCGAGGACCAAGCCGTGCCGGTGTTCTGGCCGCTGAGCGACATCGACGGCAAGCCGAGCGGCAAGCACATGCTGCTGCTGTTCAGCCACAAGCGTTCGGGGAGATGCTACATCGGCGACTATGATCCGGATACGCAAGAGTTCACGCCGGATTTCGCACGACAGGATGAACTACGGGCCGTGGATGGTGGGCAGCCTGCATGCGCCGTCCGCCGCCATCGGCCCAGACGGGCGCTTCACCGCGATATTCAATGTAAAGGAGGGCAAGCCTCCTGCAGGTTGGGTTGACATCATGTCTCTGCCGCGCTATTACTGGCTGGCGGACGATGGAACGCTGGGGATGTCGGTCGCGGGCGATGTGGAGTCGCTGCGATACGACCACAAGCAGGTTTGCGCCGATGGAGATACCGGCGAACGAGAGTCGTGCTGGATGGTGTGGGCGGCAAGGCGGTGGAGGTTGAGGCGGTGATCGAGCCGGGGGACGCCCGCGAGGTGGGCTTGTATGTGCTGCGGTCGTCGGATGGCGCGGAGCGGACGCGCATATCGCTTTATCCGCAGGACCATCGCCGTTTCGATACGAGCTCGATGCAGATTGACATCTCGGAGGGTTCGGTGAACCCGGATGTGTTCGCACGGACGCCGGAGATAGGACCGATTAAGATGGCCCAGGGCGAACCGCTGAGGCTTCGCATATTCGTTGACCGCAGTATCGTGGAGGTGTTCGCCAACGACCGGCAGTGCCTGACGCTGCGAACCTACCCGGAGCGCGAGGACAGCAGCGGCGTGTCGGTGTTCGCGCGCGGCAGCAGTGCGCGGCTGGCTTCGTTCGATATCTGGCAGATGCGGAGTATCTGGGACTAGGGCTGACAGGATGATCCCCATCTCTTAGAGGAAGTTGGCGTGAGGACAAAAACTCTGTTAGCCGACTCGATGTGCTACACTCTAGCCGCAAAAGAGCATGCATTAGGGACGAGACCATGACTATGACCGAGATTCTTCAACAGGCTTTCTATAAAGCCGCAGAGTTGCCGGAAGACCGGCAGGAAGCCTTCGCTCGCTTCCTGCTAGCAGAGCTTGAGTCTGAGCGGCAGTGGGAAGAACTCTTCAGCCGCCCCGAATCCGAAGACTTCCTTGAGCGTATGGCATCTGAAGCCCGTGAGGCGCACAGAGCCGGCAAGACGGAGATGCTCAATCTAGAAGACCTTTAAGCGTGCGCTCATATACGCTGCCGAGATTTTGGGATGCCTATCGTCGGCTTCCTGAGAACGTGAAACGGCAGGCGCGCGAGGCATATCGGTTCTTCTCACTAAACCCGCGGCATCCGAGCCTAGACTTCAAGCGCGTGGGACGGCGGAGTCCGACGTACTCAGTACGCGTGAACATAGACTATCGCGCTGTGGGAGTCGTCGAGGACAGCTACATTATTTGGTTCTGGATAGGTCCGCACCACGAGTATGACCGTCTCCTGAGACGAGTGTGATACCGCCCTGATCTAACAAGATACACAGGATTTCATCCTGGGCTACGCCGGTTGTCTCTGCAGGTATTCCTCTGCCTGAAACTTCGCGTTCGACCTTCAACGACTCTAAGTCTTCCATGCTGTGCTCGCTCTTGGGGCGCAGGAAGAGGAATACCACGTCCTTGACGGGCTTTTGCGTGGCGCGTTCGGTGATGAGCGCGTAGCTGCCGGCCTGTTCGCGGTATCGGTTGTTAGCGATGTATTCGGCTGCGTTGGCGTTTATGTTGTCGGTCTTATAGTCAACGACGACGAGTTCGCCGTCCTCCTCGAAGAGCAGGTCAATGAAGCCTTCGAGCACGCCCTCGCCGATGGGCGCCGCGACAAGCGCCTCACGCCAGTAGCGTCCGGATGATACGGCGCGCCTCACGATGTCGCTGTTGACTGCCGTCGACGCGAGCGCAGCAACCTCAGACTGCAATTGAGGTATGCCCTCGGCGGCGGCTTGCGCGCGCGCGGTTGCGTCGATGCCCTCGCCCGTTTCGAGGTCAATGGACTGCAAGACGGCATGCACAGCCCTGCCGAGAGCCGCGCCGCCGCGTCCACGCCGAGATGCGTGCATGTCCTCTGCGCCGCTGTCGGCGTCCGCTTCGTCCTTGGTTACGCCAGCGAGACGGGTCGCGGCGACCGATGCGGGCTTGCCTTGTGTGATGATAACTTCCTGCCTCTTGCTCTGCCAATCGTCGCGCGCTTTCAAGGTGTGCTCTGCGCGTCGAAGGGCTGCTGGGACTGTGCGGCGTCCTGCGTTTCCTGAATCATTGCCCGTACCTGATGTTCAGGCTGCAACTCGACTTGCTTCCACAAGTCGTCATGGTCTTCGAGCAGCGCCGAGATTCTTGTGGAGTCCAAATTGGCATTGCTCTTTGCTGGTCGGTGCATGCTCAGCACGAGGTGGTCGCGGGCGCGTGTGGTCGCCACATAGAGGAGGCGGACATGCTCGTGATCGTCAAGCACTTTCTCCTGATCGACCTTCTCTTCGTAGCCCTGCCGTCTGGAAGATGCTATTGCCGCTGCCAACGCCTACCTCGACATTGCCGTCGTCGAATATGACTCTATCTACGCGAGCGTTGCGGCCGGTGTTCAGGCCGGTCAGAATGACAACGGGGAACTCCAGCCCCTTTGATGCATGCACGGTCATGATGCGGACAGCGTCCTCGTCCGATTCCGGCACGGGCGTCTCGGTAACGCGCGCGCCCTCATCGGCCTGGCGCTGCACCCACTCAAGGAATGAGCGCAGCGAGTTGCCGCCCTGCTGACGCGAATGCGCGCGCCTGCTCCACAAGGAAGCGATAGCGTCGCCACTGCTCGCGCGTGCGCGGCTGCCCGATTGCCGATTCCATTAGAAGGCGGTCGCGAAGGAAGCCGTCTATGAGCGCGGCGGTGGCTGTCCACATGCGCTTGTCATGGGAGCGGCGCAGCACTTCGAGGGCATCGGCGACCTTACTCACACCGATTTCGACTGACTGTCGAGAACCTTGATGCGACAAATAGTTGAAAGTGCGGCGGGCCTGATGGAATTGCAGCAAGTCGATGTCTGTGCAGGCGAATGCGGGCGAGCGCAGGGCAGCTACAATCGACACCTCGTCCGAAGGGTCGTCGATTGCGCGTAGGCAGTTGAGCAGGTCGCGCACTTCCTGCGTGTCGAAGAAGAGGGATGCGCCCTCCAGCCGATAAGGGACGTTCGCGTCGTCAAGCGCGAGTTCCAGCGTGCGGAGAGCGGTGCGCGTGGGCATCAGGATGCAGATGTCGGAGTATTTTGCGTCCTTGTAGCGCTCGTTGCCGGAGTCGTCAACAGGCTCGTCCGAGTCGAGGACTTGCCATTGCTCGCCGACAATCTGATGCAGCAGAGTCGCGATGTCTGCGGCTTCATGGCGGCGCACTTCGGCAATGATGCCGTCCGCCTCTTTGCCGAGCGCCCATACTTGCGGGGCGGCAGAATGCGCGGTATCTGCGGTCCAGCGGTGCGTGATAGGCGTGTACTCCGCTTGCTCGCCGCCGTCCTGCGCCATCCACTTGCCGAAGAGCGTGTTCACCCACTCCACGACGGGGCGCTGTGAGCGGAAGTTCTGCACAAGTTGGAGGGTCTCGCCGTTCATGCGCTCTTGCAGGCGGCGCATCTGGCGTACATCTGCACGGCGGAAGCGATATATGGACTGCTTGGGATCGCCGACCACGAACAATTTGCCGCGCTCGGGCGTGATTGTCTGCCAGTCGCAGGGTCTCTTCTCGACGGGCGTGTTGGATGGAACGGCTTCTGCGAGGAACATCGCGATTTCCGCCTGAATCAGGTCGGTGTCCTGTACCTCGTCGATGAGCAGGTGCGAGAAGCGGCGGCGGAAGTGGTCGCGGGCGTCGAGGTTGTCGCGCAGCATGTTCGCGCCCAGACGAGCAGGTCGTGGAAGCCTGCGCGTCCCTGCCGCTTGCGCTCATCGGCGTAGTTGAGCACGAATGCCCTGAGCGCGGTTAGCAATGGCACCAGCGCTGCTGTACGCGCATGTGCCAATGAATCGCTGACATTGGCGTCCAGCTCAAGCAGCAGGGCTTTCAGGGTCTTGCAGGCGTTCTCGCCGGATAGGGCGTCCTTGCCCCAGTCGGATTGACGACCACTGCGTTGCCGCAGGGGCAGGATGCGCGACATAAGGCGATAGGTGGCGGGTGATACCTCGTCGAGGGTTGTCAGCCGCCGTATGGATGTGAGTTAGCCTGCGTGTGCGCGTACAGTACATCCTCGTCGCCGAGCAGTGAGTAATGACATAGCGCTTCGAGTTCGGATATGGAGTCTGTCAGCATTCCCGCCGCCGAAGATGCGCCTGTATTGGGAGAAGATTCGGCAGCGAAGGCGACATCGGCGAGCAGATCGTAGTTTTCATGGAACTTCAGGGCAATCTCGCGCAGGCCGTCAATGGTCAGGCCGAGTGAGAAGGTCATTAGGAAATACGGTTGCAGCGCAGCGTCATCAAGCGCGGCGTCAATCCACTGCGCCCATGATTCCTCGAAGGCGAGGTCGCTTTCGATGGCGTCCATCGTGTCGAACGACGGGGGCAAACCTGCTTCGAGCGGCCGCTCCTGCAAGAGCGAGCCGGCGAAGCTGTGCAGCGTCTGGATACTGGCGCTGTCGAGCTGCTCTACGCCCTGTCTGCACAGGTTTCGCCTGTCGTCGCTGAGCGAGGCGTTTTCGGCGGCTCTTTCGAGTTCGGTGCGAATGCGCTCACGCAGTTCTGCCGCCGCCGCTTCGGTGAAGGTGATGGCCGCCACCTTGTCGAGCGTGGTTGCGCCGCTGCCCACGAGTTCAAGGATGCGGTTCACTAGGCTTGTGGTCTTGCCCGTGCCAGCGCCCGCTTCCACGAACAGCGTCTCGTTAAGCGCATGCTCGATGGTATTGCGCGCTTCGTTGTCCTGGGGTTTGAATGTACCGTTCACTCGTCAGTGATATCTATGGAGATCACGGGGCATCATCCAGCTTCCCCCATCGAGGGGGAAGGGACTTTCTATTCGCCGTCTGTCAGGCGCACATACTCAGACAGCGCCGGTGCCTGGCTCTTGCGGCGCCATTGCACATCGCGTCTTGACGGGCAGAGGGACTTGAAGTCGCAAAAGCGGCAGTTAGCGAAACTGCCCCTGTCAGGATCGCCCGGGTTCGCGGGGAACAGGCCCTGACGGATGCCGCCGACTATGGTCGATATGCCATCCTCGAAGCGGGCAGCCACATCGTCGTTGCCGATGCTGACGGGCGACGAGGGCATAAGAGCGAAGTTGCCCCTTCCCGTTACGAACCAGTACGCCGCGCTTACGGCAGGATATTTGCCAAGTGTGTGGGCGCCGAGCGCCTGCCGCGCCGCCAGTGCGTAGATGGCAAGCTGCAGGTGTTGGCCGCGGTCTATGGGGTCGTCCTTCAGTTTGCGGTACGAATAGTCGCTGCCCGTCTTGTAGTCGAGCACCAGAACATTGTTGTGGTCGCTATCGGCGTCAACGCGGTCAATCTTGCCGCGAAAGCTCACCTGCGAGTTGTCTGAGAGCGTATATGCGGCCGGATCCCAGCCTTCACTGCTCATGCCGAACTCTGCTTCCACACCTATGGGCGATACGCCGAACTGCTGGCGCATCCGCAGGTCGGCGTCGAGGAATGCGCTGAGGTCTATGAGCATCTCATCTCGCGCAATTTGCCACATCACAGACTTGCCTGTTACACCGCGCGCTTCCGCTTCCTTGAAGTGTTCATTAGCGATGCGGCGCAATTCACGGTGATGGTCTTCGCTCCATGCTTCGGTCGGCGCCGGGAGGCTGTTCTGCGCGCGCGCTGTATTGACGAACTTTTCAAGGATGTCATGCACGAGCGAGCCGCGCTCCAGCGGTGTGATGGCGTAGATGTCTTCGGGCCGGTCTTCAGCGCTGAGGCGCAATATCGTTCCCAGGAAGTAGCTGAAGGGACATTTCGCCCAGCGTTCGAGGCTGGTGGGCGAAAGCGGACGATTGCCCAGAATGCCAGCGAAGTTTGCGCCTGCCGCGCTGAGGTTGCCGTCCCATTCAGTGAAATTTCTGCCCTGTCTGGCAGCGCTTAGACTAAACGCCGACGCGAGCAAAGTATCCTCGGTGAGGGGATGCAGGTCAGCACGCAGACCCGCCGTATTCCATGTTTGAAGGCGGTCCATGTTGTAGTCGTGCGTGTCGGCGTGCGCTGAGGTGTGCGTTGTTGTCAGGGAGTGCCGCATTGAGGTGATGATTGTCATCCATGGTCTTCGACCAAGCTGCGGCAGTGTGGAGGCGAACACGGGGATGCCTTCGAGCTGCGATGCCCTGTTCCAGAAGCCAGCGCGAGGGATAGTTGCCGCGTTGCCCCGCGGGATCAGCGACGGGGTAGGACAACGTATGCTCCGGTGCGGTGGCGAGCGCAGCGAGGTAGTCGTATCGTTCGTCGTCCTTGCGCTGCTGCTGAAGGGGCAGACCTGCTGCCGCGCCGCCTGCGCGCTCGCGATCTCGCTCCGGAATGAGCGGGTCGTCGCGGACGGCGGGCGGGACTGCGCCCTCAATCATGCCGACGATATGCACCGCATCGAAGCTCATAGCGGCTGCAAGTTTCAACGGGGCGACGAATACGCCGTGCCCGACTGAACCGAGATGCCCGACGGACGCTTGCAGCGCCTCGTTGAGCGCGCGGCGGAATACCTCGAAAGTTACATCCTGCGAGATTTCGTCTGCCGACTTCAGTTCATTCAGGACGCGTTCAATTCTGTCGTACGTGCGCTGCTCGGCCTGCGGGAGGTTGTCTGCTAGGTAACTGCCAAGCAATTCCTTAGCCCAGTCGGAGTAACCGCTCCAAGAGTGATCAACGGGTGGTGATGCCTTCTGCATGAGATCAGTTATGAAGTGCAGCAGTTGACGCGCGATTGCGGCGTCTGAGCGCATTCGTTCAGCGCGCGCCTCGGAAAGCTCGCCTTGTCGGTCAGCAGCTTCTCGATCCAGGTTATCGGCGTACTGACTTAGGCGTTGTTCCCATTGCACAGACCCACGAACCACATTCGCGCGCTTCGATACGGTATCCCACAGAGTCGGGTTGAAGGATGCAGCGTCTATGCCGGGCGGCGGCTTGAGCGGGCAGCCGGTGAGCCATGCCATTACAACGTCTCGCGCGAAGTCGGCTTCGTGCAGACTCAGCAGTCCGAGGAGCGTGCTGCCCACCGCGGTATCGGCGAGCGATGCGGGATTCGGGCCGGCGACGGGTATGTTCGCAAGAGTCAGTTCCTCTCGTATGAGGGTGCCATACGGCGCTTCCTTGCGGTACAGCACCGCCATGCGATGGAAGGGCGTGCCCGACTCGGGCGCGCTGCATGATGCGCCGTATGACCCAGCGCAATTCTTGATGGGCATCGGGCGCAATCAGGATATGCGGACTCTCGGTGGGTGCGTTTGACTGTGCATCTGCGGGCGTTTGCGGTTCGCTAAGTACAGGACGCAAGTCGCCGGCTAACGCATGTGTGGATTGGTCTGCTTGCTCGTCGCCGGTCTTGCCGAGAAGCATGGCGCACCGTCCATCCTCTGCAAGCGCATGCGCGAGAATGCGCTGCGCCGGTGTGAGACCGCGTACACGGAAGAAAACGATGAAGCCTAGGTCTTTCAGCCCGGGTGCGTCGTCATTGCGAACAGCGGCAGCAGCGGCTTCGGCAAGGTCTTCGTCATCGTAGTAGTCGCGTATGCGCTCGCGGTATCTGCGGAATAGCGCGACTGTCTCGGCGCGCAGTCCGCCCTGTGCGGCAAGGTTGTCGAGGGCTGCATCGGTCGCGTGGCGCATCTGCCGGAAGGTCTGGCGCAGGCTCAAGTGCGTGGATGGGTGATCGCGCAACGGTTCAAGGATGCCCTTTGCTTCGGAGGCGACATCGCGCACGACAGCGCTGTCGAATATGGATGTGAGCGGACGCCTGCCCTGCGCTGAGAGCGATGGCGCGCCGAGAAGCTCGGCAAGGCGGGGGAATACCATGAACTGCACATTGGCGAATCCTGAGCGACCGAGTCTGTGGCGCAGGGAGAGCAATGCGTAGTTGCTGGGGGCGACTACGGTGACCGGACGCAGAGGGTCATCGCGCTGGACCTGCCGGATGAATGTCAGCAGTTCATCGGCGTCCGTTGGCGTGAGAGGGCTGATGTGGAGGGTGGCGTTCGCTGGTCAATATTCTATCCCCGTCATTACCTTCCGAACCCCCTGCGGAGCCATCTGTTCAACATCATCAGCAACATGACCACTCTCACCATAGCAAGCACTCCAATGATTAGCGCGAATGCCAGGTGGGTAATCTCGCTCGAGAGAATTCCTGAAAGGTCCAAATCTCACAATTTCGTCAATTTCAGCTAGTCCCACTCTTCGACGCGGATGAGGCTGCCGATTTCGTTGACGACTTGCAGCTTGTCGATGGCTTGGAGCGCGGCCTGCACGGATGCCTCTTTCGCTCGGTGCGTCATGAGGACTATCTCGGCGCGGCGGGCGTCGTCGTCGGTCTCTTTCTGGATAGCGGATGCGATGCTGATGTCGAGGTCGCCGAGCACCTTGAGTATCTGCGCGAAGACGCCGGGGCGCTCCACTACATTCATGCGCATGTAGTATTTCGTTTCGAGCGCATCCATGGGGCTTATATGCACGTCGGCGGTGAGTGATGGCAGCGGCGGGGCTTCGATTCCGCTGACTATGTTGCGCGCTATGTCCATCACATCGGCGAGGACTGCGCTGGTCGTGGGCATGTCGCCTGCGCCGCGCCCATGGAAAAGCACGCGCCCGGCGAGGTCGGTCTGCACTTCGATGGCGTTCAGCACGCCGTCAACCTTCGCCAGCATCACGTCGGAGCGTACCATCGCTGGATGTACGCGCACGTGGACCGCGCCATCCGTCTTACTTGCGATGGCGAGCAGCTTGATGGCGTAACCAAGCTCGCTTGCGTAGCGGAAGTCCTGCGCTGTCAGATGCGTTATGCCTTCGCTGTACACATCGGCGTCGCTCACGCGGGCGCGAAATGCGAGCGTGGAGAGTATTGCGAGCTTGTAGGCGGCGTCTATGCCTTCGA
The DNA here is from genome assembly GCA_030341885.1 of Geodia barretti. NCBI lineage: Eukaryota > Metazoa > Porifera > Demospongiae > Tetractinellida > Geodiidae > Geodia > Geodia barretti. The sequence goes on along the minus strand of CASHTH010000782.1, from coordinate 45,430 downwards.
CGTCGTTGGTGGGGTCAGATTCGGCGTAGCCCAGTTCCTGTGCTGCTGCGAGCGCGACACCGAAGTCCTGTCCTTCCTGAGCCATCTTGGTCAGGATGTAGTTGGTCGTGCCGTTGATGATGCCGTTGATGCTGACGACTTCGTTCGCCACGAGGTCGCGCAGCAGTGGGGCGATTATGGGAGTGCCACCGGCGACGCTCGCCTCGAACAGCACCTGCACGCCGTGCTTCTGTGCGTGCGAGAGGATCTTCGCGCCGTGCTTTGCCATCACCTCTTTGTTGGCGGTTACGACATGCTTGCCGAGCGAGATGCTCTTGAGGATGTAGTCGAGCGCGGGCTGCTCGCCGCCGATGACCTCCACGACGATGTCCACATCGGGATTGTCCAGGATGTCATCGGCGTGAGTTGTGAGCGCGCCATCGGGCAGGCTTGCGGCCCGCTGCCTGCTGAGGTCGCGCACAAGCGCGCCTTGCAGCTTCAGCGGCGCGCCTGCCAATTTCGCCAGCAGCGCGGATTTGTCACCTAGAACGCTTGCCACGCCACCGCCAACCACGCCCATGCCCAGCAGTCCTATACCTACGGATTCTTTCATCAGTTGTTCTTCTTTCTTTGCGGTGAGTTTTAGTGTGTCGATGAGTCGGTCGGTCAAAAATCGACGCCTTCGTTCGTGTTAGTTGGCAAAGATGTCGGTGATGGGCATCTGCCACCCGGGTACGACATCACTGCCATCGAGGATGTCGGCTATCGTCAGCGTTGCGACATCAGTTGGCGAGCGATGCACCTTCACGGTCTTGTTGCGCGGATTTACCACAACTACCATGCGCGTGCCTGCCGCGAGCCAGTCAGCGACTTTTTCATCAACCTCGGTGTAGCGATCGTTCGGGGAGATGACCTCAATAGCCAAATCAGGTGCTTCGGGCCAGTATCCATCGGGACGGCCTATCGCTTCTGTGCGCTCCCGCCGGACAAAGGCAACATCGGGAGCGCGAACATGGTCAGGGTCGGTCCCCAGAAAGAAGCCGGTTTCGGCGGCGTAAGTCCTACCTAATCCATTTGCCTTGACATAGAGATTCAAACTGGCATTTATATCAGACGCTACCTCTCCGTGTTCGCTGCCCGCAGGAGCCATCTTCCGCAGTTCCCCTCTAACAAGTTCGTACCTATGGCCGTCGCCCGGCATATCCATTAGTTCTTCAGCGGTAGTTATACGCTGCTTTGTAGTTGTAGTCATGTCAGACCTCGCAGAATGGATTGTCAGTCAATGTTCCGTCCACCCACATCATTCATCGCTACCCAGCATATAGAAGTGGTTCAGCGGGCCGTGACCTGCGCCGATGGGGGTTGCGGCGCGCATGGCGTTGGTTACATACGACTTGGCATTGGCAACGGCGGTGGGCAGGTCGGCGCCCTTGGCGAGGTTCGCGGCTATGCTTGATGCCAGAGTGCAGCCTGTACCGTGGTTGCTCGTGGTGTCGATGCGCTCCTCGGTGAACACGAAGAAATCGCTGCCGTCATAGAGGATGTCGGTCGCGGGACCGTCGAAGTGCCCACCCTTGACCAGAACGGCGCTCGCACCTGTCGATTCTGCCAGATAGCGGGCAGCGCGGCGCATGTCGTCTAGCGTAACTATCTGTTCGCCCGTGAGCACGGCGGCTTCGCGAGTGTTCGGTGTAACGAGCGTCGCAAGCGGCATCAGCCTGCTGCGTATCGCTTCCACGGCGGCGTCTTCAAGCAGCCTGGTGCCGCTGCTTGTCACCATGACAGGGTCTATCACCACAGGGTTCAGCGAGTGCGCGCGGATGCGGTCTGCCACCGTCTCGATGATGGCGGCGTTGGGGAGCATGCCCGTCTTGACTGCGTCCGCGCCGATGTCGTCGATGATGGCGTCAATCTGGTTCGCCACGAGAGACGGCGGGAGTGCGAGCACATCGGTTACGGCGACGGTGTTTTGCGCCGTGATAGCGGTGATTGCGGATGTGCCATGCACTCCGTTCGCGGCGAACGCCTTCAGGTCGGCTTGTATGCCTGCGCCGCCGCCTGAGTCGCTGCCTGCGATGGTCATTACCGTTTTCATTTGGTCAGGTCCTTCGATAAGCCGGAAGTCTTACATGGATCAACTGGATATAAGGGATGCGTTAGTCCCATCAGTCCACTCTTCGCCGTGGTAGCCGGACTGCCAGAAGCGGTACTCGTAGCGCAGCGTGGTGCGGAAGATACGCTCGATTTCAGGGCGGCGATTGCCGATGTCAGCGTTGTCGATGAAGTCCCGTAGCCATTCCACCAGCTCACCGAGCACTTCAGGGCCGTGTATGTCAATCCACTCAGCGTAGATTTTGGGCGTGTCGGGGCGTCTGCCGGCCTCCAGCAGGCGCGTTGCCCAGTCGAGGTATGTGCCTTCGGTTACATACATGATGGTTATAATGTCGATGAATTGACCCTGCAGCGCCGTGCGCATGATGAAGTCGCCGAATGCCTGAGTTGAGGGAGTCGCGCTAGCAGCTGAATATTCTGCTTCGCTGGCTCCAAGCTCTGCGAAGGCGCGCTGAAACAGGTCGTTCTCGGGGCCAAGCGCCGCAAGGAACTTTACGAGCGGGTAGCCGTCCTCGATGCTGGGCGCTTTCGCCGCGCCGAGGGCTATCATCGGCACGAGGTCCTTCACGAACACATAGTCCTGCAGGAAATAGCGGCGAAACTTCTCCGGTGGCAGCGTGCCGTCGCCCATCTCTTCGACGAAGGGGTGAGTGACCATGCGCTCCCACAGCTCGACGTTGGCTGCGCGAAGCTCCTGGGTCAATGACATTCAAATCTCCTCTTTAACAGGGCTTACCTTTATGTGCAGGATATATAGGATATTTTACCCCAAGTTCACCCTATTTATCCTCTATGTGAATTAGCAATGTTTGATATAGTGTTGCGGAATAAAGACGGCAACCGAATAGAAGAAAAGAGGAGAGTCATGAAATACGATGTCATCGTCATAGGCGCAGGCTCAGGCGGAGGTGTCGTCGCCTCAAGGCTCTCGGAAGACCCCGACCGTTCCGTGCTGCTGCTTGAAGCGGGGCCGGATTATCCTGACCTCGATGTGCTGCCGGAGGAATTGAAGTTCGGTTATGCAACCGGCACGGACATCATGGTGAGTGACGACCACAACTGGCAGTTCATAGGCAAGGGCAATGACGTCACCGAGCCGATGCTGGTGCCGCGCGGCAAAGTTACGGGCGGCACCAGCGCAATCAACGGACAGGTCTTCCTGCGCGGCCAGACACACGACTTCGACGACTGGGCTGCTTATGGCAACGATGACTGGAAGTTCGAGAATGTGCTGCCCTTTTTCCGCAAACTTGAGACGGACACCGACTTCTCCGACGACTTTCACGGCACTGAGGGGCCTATTATATGCCACCGCTTCAAGCGCGAGACATGGCTGCCGGCGCAGACAGGGTTCTACAACGCCTGCATAGACGCAGGCTTCCCCATCGTAGAGGACCTGAACGCGCCGGACGCGCATGGCGTGGGGCCGTTCCCGTGCAACAATCCCGATGGCATACGCTGGAGTACGAATGTGGGCTACCTGAGCCAGGCGCGCCACCGCCTGAACCTGACCATCAGGGCGAACTGCATGGCGCACCGCCTGCTATTCGACGGCAAGCGAGTTACCGGCGTCGATGTGGAGAGCGGCGGCGAGCGGTTCATCGCTGAGGCGGATCAGATAGTCCTCAGCAGCGGCACCATCGCTAACCCGCAGCTGCTGATGCTGTCGGGCGTGGGGCCTGCCGACCACCTTCAGGAGATGGGCATCCCGGTGGTGCATGACCTGCCCGGCGTGGGACGCAACTTCAGCGACCATCCGTTGATATTCATCACTGCTAGCGTGCATGACCATGTGGACCTGGACGGGCTTGCGCCGCGCATTCAGGTTGGACTGCGCTACACGGCGACAGGCTCGGAGCGCCCCAACGACATGATGATGTGGATGCAGTCGTTCGCGTCCGAGCGCATCAACCGGGGCGGCGACCGCATGGAACCCCTTGGTATCCGCATCACAGGCTCGATCTACCTAGCCGCGAGCAAGGGCAGAATCACGTTGACATCGAGCGACCCGTATGTGCAGCCGTTCCTCGATTATCACCTGCTGGAAGACCCGGAGGACAGACGGCGCATGCGCGAGGTGGTGCGGATGGCAGTGGATACTTTCAATCATCCCGAACTCGTGGCGATGGTGAAGGAGCGGACTGAACCGCTCGACTCGGACCTGGAATCGGACGACGCGCTGGACGCCTGGATGCTGCGCGAGGTTACGACCGGGCAGCACCTGACGAGCACCTGCCGCATGGGGCCTGCGAGCGATCCGATGAATGTTGTGGACCAGCGCGGGCGGGTTCATGGTATAGATGGGCTGAGGGTGGCGGACGCTTCCGTAATGCCGGACACCGTACGCGCGAACACGAATGTAACGACGATGATGATAGGGGAGCGGATTGCGGATTACATACGGCGATGTAGACATGTTCGCGTCCTTGACGCCCAAACGCACCGCATATACCATCGCATCTAATCAGATATTTGATCAAGTGGTTGCATGGTTTGGAGGCGTTGAATATACTGACAGTTTGGCGAGAGTGGTGGGAGAGGATCTATATCAACGTCGAACGAGCCGATATTGAGGCTGTGGTCACTCTCCTTGAAGATGAACGGTCCCATGATGTCGTTCGTATTCATCAGGGATACGGGTTCTCGGCCATGGCGAATGAGAGAATGAGAGTCCAGAGCGGTGGTCGTCCAATCCGTATTTTCTACGCTTTCGACCCGCGTCGAGTAGCGATATTATTGATTGGTGGAGACAAGACCGGCGATAATCGCTTCTATGAAGTATATCTTCCCATTGCCGACAGTCTTTATGATGAACACATTGATGAGTTGCGAAGAGAGGGGTCAACCTAATGAGTGGACGCCACAGCTTCCGCGAATTGACCAAGAACCAAACGCCAGAACACCGTCGTCTCGTTCAGCGTAAGGTCGCCAAGCTGCGCGAAGATCTGAAGAATCATAGACGAATCAACGGAGGGCGAGTCATGAAGTACGACATCATCGTTGTTGGCGCGGGATCGGCGGGGGCTATCGTTGCTGCGCGGATGAGCGAGGATCCGAGCAAGTCGGTGCTGCTGCTGGAGGCGACCGGGACTACGCGGAGATGACATGACTGCCGGACGAGGTGCGCTACGTGCTATGCCACCGGCACTGATGTGATGGTCAGCGACCACAACTGGCAGTTCTGGGGGCAGCCGACGCCACGCGCTGAGCAGCCCATGATGGTGCAGCGCGGCAAGGTTACGGCGCTCAAGCGCGATCAACGGCGATGTCCTGCGCGGCGTGCCGAGTGACTACGACGGCTGGGCGGCGATGGGTACGACGACTGGACTTTCGACAAGCTGATGCCGTACTTCCGCAAGCTGGAGACTGATACGGACTTTTCAGACGACTTCCACGGCACGGACGGGCCTATCATCGCGCGGCGCTTCAAGCAGGACGAGTGCTGCCGGCGCAGAAGGCGTTCTACTGAGGCATGCAATGGCGCGACGGACATCCGGACAGCCCGGACCTGAACAATCCCGACTCGACGGCATCAGCCTACGCCTTTCAACAATCCGCAGGGCATACGCTGGAGCACGAACATCGGCTACCTGGGGATGTCGCGGCATCGGCTGAACCTGACGATTCGCGCGAACTGCGCTACTCAGCGCATCCTGTTCGAGGGCAAGCGCGCGGTGGGCGTGCAGGTGGGAGAGCGGAGGACGAGACTTTCGAGGTGTTCGCCGACGAGATTGTGCTGAGCGCGGGCGCAATAGGCTCACCGCAGATACTGATGCTGTCGGGCGTGGGCCTGCGGCGCACTCGCAGAGTTCGGCCATACCGCTGGTGCATGATATGCCAGGCGTGGGGCAGAACCTACGCGACCATCCTATCGTCTGGATTACATGGAAGACGAAGGAGGGCTTCGAGCTGGACGGGCTTGCGCCGCGTAACCAGATGGTGCTGCGCTACACGGCGGAGGGGAGCGACCTTCGCAACGACATGATTATGATATTCCAGTCGTTGCCACTGAGCGCGTTGATCGCGGCGGCGGACGGATGGAACCACTGGGCATACGCGCGGTTGTGTCAATCTACCTTGCGAAAAGTTCGGGCGAGTTGAAGCTCACATCTACCGATCCCAACGTGCAGCCGTTCCTGAACTATAACTACTTCGCGGAGGAGTTCGACCGTGTGAGAATGCGCGAGGGCATTCACCGCGCCATCAGGCTGGGCGAGCATGAGTCGTTTAAGGACATCATCGAGGAGCGAATCGAGCCGACTGACTCGGAGCTTGCGTCGGACGACGCGCTGGATGACTGGATGATGCGCGATGCGACGACGGGGCATCACATCTCATGCACCTGCAAGATGGGACCGGCGTCCGATCCGATGGCGGTGGTTGACCAGCACGGGCGCGTGCATGGCATGGAGGGCTTGCGCGTAGCGGACGCCTCGGTGATGCCGGACTGCATCCGCGCGAACACGAATGTGACGACGATGATGATTGGCGAGCGTATGGCGGACTTCATCGCGGGGAGGGTGTAGCGACAGGAGCTAACAGGATGGAGAGGATGGTGGGGATTGAGGGGCAGGACAAATGAAACAGAAATACGCAGTGGTGTTCGAGCGAAGTCCGAATAACTACGGCGCATACGTGCCAGATCTGCCTGGCTGCGTAAGCGTCGGCGATACTTGGGAAGAGATGCAGGAGATGATCAAGGAGGCGATTACCTACCACATCGAGGACATGCTGGAATGCGGCGAGCCGTTACCGCAGCCCCAAATGTCCATAGAGCAGGCAATCGCTTTCCACAACCAACCTCTTCCTGAGTGTGTAAAGCAGTCTCTCGCCGAGTTCGGAGAAGTTGACGGCACCAACGACCCTGAGTTTCCGCCAAGGTTCGGCATGGTCGAAGTCGAGATAAGTGTGCCGCACTCCGTTAAGGCAGTTTGACATAAGCCATCTGCAACACGGAAGGGTCATATTAGGTTTAGGCGGTGTCCGCTATGACGGGGTTGCTGAGGATGCCGATTCCTTCGACCTCGACCTCGACACATCGCCGATGTTATCTCGCGACGCCGGGCAGCCGCTGGGGATGATGTCGCCGGGGTATAGCGTCATCACGTCAGACACCCAACTCACAAGCTCGGCAACGCCCCAGAGCATGTTGGCGCTATTGCCGTCGACTTGGGTCTGCCCGTTCACGCGGCACCGAATGCGTAGGTTGTCGCCATCTATGTCCGTTGCAACTACGGGACCGAGCGGGCAGAATGTGTCGAAGTGCTTCCACCGCAGGCTCATGCCGGCGCCTACATCGTTGTTGGTGAGTTCGTTTGCGCTCACGTCGTTGACGCAGGTGTAGCCGAGCACATAGTCGAGCGCGTCACTTACGCTGACATGCCGCGCCTGCTTGCCAATGACTATTCCGACTTCGGCCTCGTGGATGATGCGGCGACCGATTCGCGGGTAGATTATGGAGTCGTCGGGGCCTATGACGGTGCCGGGCTGCTTCATGAAGATGCCGGGTCCGTCGCGTCCCGCTCTATCGCCGTAGTTCGCCGCGATAGCCACGACCTTGTTGGCATGGGCATATATGGGGGCTAGGAGCCGCGCATCAGAGAGGGCGCATAGCCGCTGTCCTGGGCGTGGACTGTCGTATAGGTCGCCTTCAATGGCGCGCACTTCGTCGCCCTCGACGATGCCCCAGTGTATCCGGTCGTTCAGCGAGAATCGTGCTATGTGCATTGGGCTGCCTCCATTCTGTCATTGTTTCAACTTCTGCATTTTACATCACTACGCGGATGTATCGCGCGCGGCAGTGCCTACGCTTAAGACAAGCGTTAACTATCCTTCTATACAGTGTCATTTGCGCCAAATCGGGTTTGGCATTACTATATTGGCGCTTCCAGTCTAATAGTGACTGGACTTTGGCAAGATATTCGACACACACACATACACAAGGAGACGCATTTATGCCGCACAACTATACGACCGATATGTATGAGGGGATGATAGCGGAGACTATCACAATAAAGGGGGCGAATGGGGATGCCATCAATACCTACTTCGCGCGGCCGCTGGGCGACGGGCCGTTTCCGGCGGTGGTGCTGATTCACCACCTGCCGGGCTGGGACGAGCTGTACCGCGACTTCACCCGCAAGTTCGCGCATCACGGCTACCTCGCCATTTCGCCGGACTTGTATCACCGATTCGGGCACGGCTCGCCGGACGATGTGGCGGCTATGGCGCGGGGCGAGGGCGGCGCGCCCGACGATCAGGTGGTCGCCGACATGTCTGCGGCTGCCGACTACATACGCTCGCTGCCGTACTCCAACGGCAAGGTGGGCGTGTTCGGGACATGCTCAGGCGGACGGCAAGTCTTCCTGTGCGCCTGCCGCTCGACATCGTTCGACGCGGCGGTGGAGTGCTGGGGCGGGCGCGTGGTGCAGGGTCCCGACGACCTGACGCCGCAGCAGCCAGTCGCGCCGATAGATTACACGACCGACCTGTCATGCCCTCTGCTGGGGCTGTTCGGCGCGGATGACATGAGCCCGACGCCGGAGCAAGTAGCACAGCACGAGCAGGCGCTGAAGGGACGCGGGGAAGGACTACGAGTTCCATATGTACGAAGGGGCGGGACACGGCTTCTTCTACTATGACCGCGGCGCGTACCGTCAGGAGCAGGCGGTGGACGGCTGGAACAAGATGTTCGACTTCTTCGGCAAACACCTGGCCTAACCGACAGCGTTTAACAAGATTCAATAGAAAGAGCCACTCTCTCGATTTTCAAGAGAGTGGCTCTGTTCTGTTTACTATTTCTTAGTTTCTTAGCGCCAGTAGCGGGAGATGTTCTCCTCTTCCTTGGTCATCATTTCGAGGACGGCGGGCTGGTTGTTCTGCGTGGCTTCGAGGGCGCGCCTGATGGCGGGGCTAACCTCGTCCGGGGAGTCCACGCGCTCTGCGTAAGCGCCCAAGCCCTCTGCGACCTTGGCGTACTCGCCGCCCAGCCTGTTGCTGCCCCAGTGCTCCGTGGCGTGCGGGAAGTGGTCGTAGTAGTGCGTCATCACGCCGTTGTTCAGGACGATGGTGAGCGTGCCGATGTTGGAGCGAGCGGCGGTCTCGATGTCCATGCCCGCCATGCCGAACGCGGCGTCGCCCATGATGTTAATGACGGTCTTGTCGGGCTCTGCCATTTTCGCGCCGAGCGCGAGGCCCAAGCCGTAACCGAGCTGCGTTGACTTGCCCCACCCGATGTAGCCGCGCGGTGTGGTTACGGGCCAGAACGGGACAATCTGCTCACGCGGATAGCCGGAGTCGTGGGTTACGATAGTGTTGGCGATGTCAACATTCGCCATCATCTCGTTGAAGACGCGGTAAGGGCTTATGGGCACTTCGTCCGATACGAAGTTGGGTCCCCACTCTGCCATGTACTCGTCGCGAATCTTCTTGATTTCATCGCGGACGCCGTGGACATCGCCGCGTCCCTCGGCATTACCAAGTTTGACTCTTCGCCTCTTCAATCATCTGCCGCAGCACTACCTTGGCATCGCCGACCGCGCCGTAGTCTGTGCGGTAGTCTTTGTTGATATCCTCAGCGCAGTTTGTGATGTGCGCGAGTGTCACGCCGCCGGGCATGGGAGCGTTGAAGTTGGAGATGGTGAAGCTCGTGCCGATGCCGGCAACGAGGTCTGCGTTTTCGAGGAAGCGCGCGCACATGAGCGTGCCGGACGATGCGCCCGTGCCGAGCGACAGCGCATGTGTCTCCGGGAAGGCGCTCTTGCCTGCGAGTGTGGTCATTACGGGGATGCCGGTGAGTTCGGCGAACTCGATGAGCTCAGGGGTCGCTTCTGCGTAGAGGACGCCCTGCCCTACATTGATGACGGGCCCGCTCGCGCCGAGCAGCGCTGCTACGACATCGCGGACATCTTCGGGGGACGCGCCGGATTTGTGGACTTCGACGGGCTTGTAGTTCAGCTCGCCGGGGAACTCGGCGGCTGCCACGTCGCCGGGGAACTCAAGCAACACAGGGCCTAGCCTGCCGTGCTTCAGTTGAGTCATTGCGCGCCCGACCATCTCGGGGATGCGCTCCGGAATGTTGATGAGCGCCGCCCACTTGGTGATACCCTGATAGTTGGGCACGGACTCGAAGTTGGGATGGACGCCCTGACGCGCCGCAGGGTTGCCGCCGGGATCGCGAGGAACGGCACGGAGTCTGCGTAACCTTGCGCCACGCCGCCGAATGCGTTCTCGGCGCCGGGACCGGTCTGCATGGTGAAGACGCCAATCTTCTTGCCGTTCTTGATGCGGCTGAATCCGTCCGCCATGTTGACGCCGGCGCGCTCCTGCCTGCACAGGATAGGGCGGATGCCCTCACGCGAGCATGCATCGATGAGGGGCTGCGCCGGGAAGCAGGAAATCCATTCAACGCCCTCTGCCTTCAGTATTTTTGCCATTGCTTCGTAGCCGTTCAATGTATGTCTCCTTCGGATAGGGTTTCGGTATGTCGGTTAGTCAGTATATCAGTTTGGCGGATTAGAAGGCTCGGTCACTGCTGGCCGCGCAGGCGGTCCAGCTCGGCCTGAAGTTCTCGATTGCGCGCTTCGGTTGCTTGCGCCCGCGCTTCTGCCGCAAGCCGTGCCTCGCGCTCTGGTCCCAGAGTATTCAGACATTCGCCTGTCACACTGTCCCGCAGCATGAAAATGCCGAATGCCTCATCCTCACCTCGATAGTAGAAGTCCACATCCAGAACCTCGCTGCGCGACCATATATCGCCGTTGGCTTCGGTGTGCAGCTCAAATCGCTCATACTCGCCGTTCACCAGACGCTCGCCCACAAGTGGCTCGCCGTAGTATTCGCCTGTCCTGTCCAGCCGCCAGTATTCCTGTGCGCCCATCCGCGCATATATATCGCGCTTTTCACCCAGATCCCTCGCAGCCGTGCTCTCGGACGCCACCTCAAGCACGAACGCGGGGGGCGGGCCCCACTCTTCTATACGGTAGCTGCGGCGGCCTCGCTCTATTGATTCGGCGTCCACGCCAAAGACGACAAAGGCATCCGGGGCAACGACCGAGCCGCGCACCGCCGAATCGTACACGAGGTTGCTCTGTTCCGCGACGAGAGTATCGGGGTCGTTCTCATAGCGCGCCAGAAGTGCGGACATCACAACATGTATGGTTTTGAATTGCTGCATCGCGTCCTCTGGCGGTTCGGGGTCGTCCATGAGGTCGTACCAGGGCTTTTCTTCGACGTCGGCAGAGGGCGCGATGATCGCCTGATCTGTTTTTGCGCCGGTGGTAGTCATTACCTAGCCTCCAATGGGTGGGCAGTTGGTTTGCGTCTCAGTTAGCCAGTATATCAGTTCCCATATGTTGGATTGTATGTAATTCGTCAGTCGTCGCCGACGCCGTTCGGCTCGGGAAGGGCACGCAACTGTGCTGACCTGAAGTCCCGCGTCTGCGAGTCTATCTCGGTGAGTTCAGGTATTTCCTGGGATGTGGCGATGCCCATGTCCTTGAACCTTCTGGCAGACGTAAGCACCCTGGATTCGAGAGAACCAATACCATTGTTGAAGTTCTCCACGGTGGAGTTGATTGAACTTCTCATCTTCACCATGTGACCGGCGAATATTCTGATGCGGTCGTGGAGTTCCTGCCCAAGAGCGGCAACTTTCGCTGCCTCTTCTTCAATCTGCGCTTCTCGCCAGCCCATTGCAACCGCTTTAAGCAGAGCCATTAGCGTATTTGGCGTCGCGATAACCACATTTCGCTGCATAGCCCAGTCGATCAGATCGTGATCTTGCTCCAGGGCATGCTGGAGCAGGAACTCTCCGGGCAGGAACATTACGACAAAGTCGGGTGACCTGTCGAAAAGACGATAGTAGGACTTTTGCGACAGGTCTTGCGCGCGCTCCCTGACCTGTTTGGCGTGCAGCCGGATTGCATCCTCACGTTCGACATCGGTGTCCGACTCCATAGCGGTGATGTAGGCGTTCATCGGTGTCTTGGCGTCAACGACGATAGTACGCTCGTTTGGCATTCGCACAACCATGTCGGGGCGCTCGCGGCTGCCATCGTCGGTTGTGATGCTGACCTGCTCTTCGTAGTCGCAGTAATTCGACATGCCTGCGAGTTCTACCACACGCCGAAGCTGCATTTCGCCCCATGAGCCGCGAACTTCAGGGCGCTTGAGGGCATTGGTCAGATTACGCGTCTCTTGTGTCAGGCTGTTATTGTTTTGGACGAGCGACTCCAGCTGCTGCTTGAGGCTGCCTTGCGATTCGTCGCGGGCTTTCTCAATGCGCTTGAGTTCTTCAGAAGCGGCTTGACCATCAAGCCGATTTTCTCGTCGGCGGCTTTGACGAAGGCGTCGTTGTTGTTGGAGATCGCCTCGTTTGCCATGACCTTGAACTGGTCGCCCAGAACCTTTTCAATGTCGGCGCGTTCTGCTAACTGCTTGTTGGCGGCATTAAGGTTGGCGAGGAGCTTGACGCTTTCGGCGGCGTTCCCGTCAGCCTGAGACCGCCACTTTTCGACGTCTTCTTCAGCGCCGCGATTTCACTTTCGGCAGCCTCGAAACGCCTGTTGGAGTTTTCAAACTCGGTCTGGAGCTTGGTGACTTCCAGCTTGCTCTCTTCAGCCTGAGCGCGCCAACTTTCGCTTTCGCCGCCGGACTTGAACTTCATCAGCAGCGCGCCGACAATCAAGCCAACGACCAGTCCAAGGACAATCCCTATGATTGCTTCCAAACCATAATCTCCTAAACGCTAGTCAGATCGTAGGGATTGTCTGTCTCCCGACTGAAACAGCGACGAAATGAAACCCCTTACTGGCGTATAAACTTCTGGATACGCTGGCCTTCGAGGACTTCGGCTACATAGATGTCGCCGTGCGAGTCAACTGCCAAGCCGTGCGGGGCGTAGAATAGGCCCGGCTCGTGGCTGTGCTCGTCGCCCCAGCGCGCTAGCAGATTACCTCGCTGTCTATGATGCTGACGCGGTGCTGGAGTTCAGGGGACATATATCTCGCCTTCCGGTCCGAACGCGACCGACGTGGGCTGCTGGAAGCCGGTCCACATGAATTGGAACTCGCCATCCTCGTCGAAGACCTGGATGCGATTGTTCTCTCGGTCGGCGACGACAACCCTGTTCTCTGAGTCAACGCCGATACCGTGCGGCAGGTGGAAGTCGCCGGGGTTGTCTTTGCCGGGCAAGCCCCAGGACTTCATGTGCGTTCCGGTGGAGTTGTAGTGGTGTACGCGGCAGTTGCCGTAACCGTCGGAGATGAAAATGTCGCTGTAGCTGCCGATGGCGATTCCGGTGGGCAGGTTGAAGGGACCGCCCGGCTTCTCCACGAGGGAGCGCGTGATCTCGCCCGTGTCCGAGGGCACGTCGCGCGTGCCTAGTGTGAGCAGCAGATTTCCCTCCGGGTCGCGCTTTTCCACGACATGCGAGTCCCTGTCTGCCAGATAGACATTGCCTCTTTCACCCACGCAGACACCGTGCGCCTCCTTGTGCTGCAAGTCCCAAGAATCGAGGTAGTTACCTTCTCGGTCGAAGATAATGAGGTTGTGTGTGCCCGCGAGTTATAGACATACACGTTGTCGTTGCTGTCCACCGCGACATCAGCAACCTGCTTCAGTTCGAAGCCTTCTGGGATTGGCCCCAGCCCTCCGCTACTTCATACATAAAGTCGCCACTTCCGAATGCCATATTATTGACCTCCCAAATCAATGTGTTGGCACGGCTGCGAAGGCTTTGATTGCCAAGCGCACAGCCGTGCATTGAACGCATAAGAAGTTTGGGGTCAATATACGGGTTTAGGGCGAGAGGGGTCAAGTGAGGGGACAGCAAGTTGACCCGCTAATTTGGAATGTGTATTGTCTATACACATAGGTTGAGAAGGACGAGGGAAAGCCGTGGCGAGATTCCAATTGATAATATCCGATGAGGAGCGTGAACGCTTTTCATATCAGGCGGGCGTCGAAGGCATGACTTTAAGCGCTTGGCTGAGGGCAGCCGCGCACGAACGGCTGAAGGCGCAACAGAGTCTTGAGCCATTTTCCTCTCAGGCGGACCTTGACGACTTTTTCAGCGCCTGCGACGGGCTGGAAGGCGACAAGCCTGAACCTGACTGGGAGCAGCACTTGGATGCCATCAGCCGTTCTCGAAGTGCGGGAGAGTCCGGCACTTGACCTTCATAGACACCAACGTCTTCATGTACGCCGTGGGGCGCCCTCATCCGCTGCGACTTCAGGCGCGGGATTTTCTAATAGAAGCAATGCGAAACCGCACACCGCTGTTCACATCGGCGGAGGTTTTGCAAGAGCTGGCGCATGCATACCTTCCGGCCGGAAGGCTGGCGACTCTCGATGCTGCGATGACTCTGGTCGTGCGTTGTGGCGCGGAAGTGTGGCCTCTGGAAGCAGAGGATGTCACACTGGCGCGCCAACTGCATGAACAGTATCCAACGCTGTCGGCCCGCCATCTGTGCCATCTTGCGAGCTGCCGCAGACGTGGCGAAAGCGAGATAAAGACATTCGATCGAGCGTTCAATTCCGTATTGGGCTGAATTGAGATGCGGCTGAACGGGCGCGTCAGCCTATGCGATACGCCCTCGTTGCTGTGTCGTGGAATAGGGCGGCTTTTTCGCTGTCGGAGAAGTCTGCGACGATGCGCTTGAAGGAGTTCCACATCACATTGTAGGAGTAGGACGCCTTATCGACGGGGAAGTTGCTCTCGAACATGCAGCGCTCGACGCCGAACTGCTCGATGACATGCAGGTAGTAGGGCGCGGTGGCTTCGGCAAGCTCGGCAGAGCCAATGGGGGTGTCGCGCTCGTGCCAGCCGTTGCCATAGTTGGGCATGCCGCAGCCGCCGACCTTCACGAAGACATTCTCGTTCTGCGCGACTTCCGCGATGCTGCGCTTCCAGATTTCCATAACCTCGCTGCGCCTGCCTTCGTAGTGGCCTACGCCGAGGGGAGCGCCGATGTGGTCGAGGATGATTGTCACGTCCGGGAACGAGCGAGCCAGGTCGGCGAGTTCGCCAAGCTGTGGGTGGAAGAGCCAGGCATCGAAAGTCAGGTCGAGTCTTCGCAATTGCGTGAAGCCCTCGCGGAACTTGGGTGTCATCATGACGCCGGAACCTTGGTCGCGGTACGCCGGGATTATGGGGCTGGGATCGTGTGAAGTGCCGTGCCGAATGCCGCGGAACCTGCCCTTGCCCAATTCAATGTGCGCTTCAAGCACCTCAGCGACAGATTCGCCGAGCGTGAGGTCTGCGTGGCTGGCTATGGCGGCGTTGATGTTCGTATGCACATCGGAGCGCGCGGCGGCTTCTTCAGCGACGGACGCCACGAACTCGGTCTCGCCGAGGGGCTTCATGTGCTCGGGGCCGTCGGTGCGGTACATGGACGAGCACTCAAGGAAGACGGTGCTGATGATGTTGTGCCCGGATCTGAGGTCGCGCAGCAGGTCGTCAAGCATGTAGTTGTTGCCGGGCCGCTCCCAGAGGTGGTGATGCGGGTCGCATATCGGCAGGTCGGGGTCGATGGGATCTTCGGTGGTGAGTTGGAGCCAGTCTTCGCGTGGGGTGACCATGGGGGTGCCTCCAGTGTGCGATTGTTGTGCGATTGTCAGTTAATTGGTGGTTCGGACTGTCAGTGGGGTTGCGCGGTCATTCCAATGCGAGGCATCTGCCAACTCCTGAGCGTGTCGCTTTTGCTCTTCCCTATCGTGAGCAGTGTCTTGGGGTAGAACAATGTCCGCATGATACAGGTTGATATTGGGTATAGGAGAGGCAACTACCTTGCGTTCGTTTTCAGACGCTTCTGCCGCTGAGATGACTGCCCATCCGTAGAATGTGTGGTCGCGCTCCCTGTCACGTCTGTCAGCAATTGTGACTGCTACATCGTGCTGAACTACACTAAGCCTATCGACTGAAATGTTGGATTCACTTCGTGGCGGCAAGAACACATTGAGCGGAACTTGAAAATTAGGGCGGCTGGCACGCCTAGCGATTCTGCTTGAAGATACGCCCCGCCCCAACTCTTCGTTTGGGTCGATACTTTCAGGTATTTCCATAGAACTTTAGGTGCGGTCGTTTTCCAATTCCACAAGTGCTCGGCGTAGAAACTTGTCCGGGAGCGCATCGACAGTTGCATAACTATTGCGCCGATGCCCACTGTCAAGGTTTGCAAGGCACAATATACCTCCGTCCGAATCGCACAGCAGCACGACTGAACGCCCACGACCGTTCGGGGTATGAACGGCAATCTCACCATCTGGGGTAGGATACACCTCGAGATGCAACGAAGAAATCTTGCGTACCTTTTTCAGCAATCGCTCGGCATTGCTGATGGCGGGCTTGGAGGGTATTGGAAACCCTTCTTCGCGGGCGTAATCAGCCGCTTCTTGCAGATCGGTCAAGGCGCCGCACAGATCCGGATCAATTGGATCTTCGCTTGCGGACTGTCGCAAGTCCTGATGCGATGTGGTCATGGCAGGACTCCTTTAAGTTCCCAGTCATCAAGCCAGTTTTCAGTTTATCAGCAGATGTCTGTGTACGAGCGCATTATAGCACGCTCCTATGGCGGGATATGGTGAGGCCATGCACCCTCCGCCATCCTCTGCTACATTAGTTGCATGCAAGGTTGACATAAGCCTGCAAGCAAGGAGGGCGCTATGGCTACTATGACTGATACACAGATTCGGGTTGGGACGCTGGAGGAGCTTAGGAGCGCGGGGATGCACGGTGGTTACGGGCGGCGGGCACACCATCGCGGTGTTCGCGCACGATGACAAGGTGTTTGCGGTGGATAACCGATGCCCGCATATGGGGTTTCCGCTGGACAGGGGGACTGTGAAGGACGGCATTCTGACTTGCCACTGGCACCACGCGCGCTTCGATCTGTCGAGCGGCGGCACTTTCGACCCGTTCGCTGACGATGTGCGCTCGTTTCCGGTGTCGGTGGCTGACGGTGAGGTGTGGGTGGACCCGTCGCCGCCGGAGACAGACCAGACGGCGCGCTGGTCGAAGCGGCTGGAAGACGCGCTGGAGGACAACATCCGCCTTGTAATCGCCAAGTCGGTGCTGGGGCTGGACGCGGTGGATGCGGACTATCGCATTCCGCTTGGGATAGGCGCGAAGTTCGGCACGACGTACTCGGCTGCAGGCTGGGGACAGGCTATGACGATACTCACTTGCAGCGCGAGCATGCTGCCATATCTTGAAGCGGCAGACCGACCGCTTGCGATGTACCAGGGACTGCTGCATGTGGCGCGGGCGAATGCTGGAATGGCGCCGCGCTTCTTGCTGGATCCGCTGCCGACTGGCGAGACGCGGGCGGAGGTGTTCAAGTTGTGGCTGAGGAACTTCATAGATGTGCGCGATTCGGACGGGGCGGAGCGATGCCTGCGCACGGCAATAGAGATAGGCGTTCCTGAGCAGACTATAGCCGACATGATTTTCGCGGCCATCACCGACCATGTATATATTGACGGCGGGCATACGCTGGACTTCGCCAACAAGGCGTTCGAGCTGCTGGACCATCTGGGCTGGGAGCATGCGGGGCGGGTGCTCACGAGCCTTGTGCGCGGA
Organism: Geodia barretti; assembly: GCA_030341885.1. NCBI lineage: Eukaryota > Metazoa > Porifera > Demospongiae > Tetractinellida > Geodiidae > Geodia > Geodia barretti. The sequence goes on along the minus strand of CASHTH010000782.1, from coordinate 27,762 downwards.
ACGGCCGGGGCGAGACGCAGCGAGGAGCTCAGTTCGTGGCGCAATCCGATTGACATCTCGACGATGGTCTGGAAGGCGCGGGAGGCGCTCGCAACTGCATACGCGGAAGGCGTTGGTCGGCGCGGCGAATGGGACGATGAGAATGCGCTGGTGGATGTGATACTTGAGGATGATCCTGCTGCGACTCTGGATGCCGTCGTGGATGCTGTGCGCTCTGGCGCGAGCGAGGCGCAGGTCGGCTCGGCGGTGGCGTATGCGGCGTTCGTGCGGATGGCGCGCTTCCACACATCCAACGAGTTCAACGACTGGGATACTCTGCACAACACGCTGACGGCGGCGAACGCGCTGCATCAGGCATTGAAGCGCGCGCCATCGCTGGAGTTGCTCAGGGGTACGCTGGATACGGCGATGAGCGTGTATCTTGACAGGTTCCTGAACATGCCCGCGCAGAGGACGCCTGAGCCGCTCGCGAATGGCGCGATTGACGGCGATGCCCTGCGCTCGGAGTTGCTTGGCGGGATGGACTTGCAGCAGAATGTGGAGCCTTCGGCGAAAGTAGTATCGGACTACATCAGCGGGGGCGCGACGCCGGAGGGCATCATTGCCACGCTGGGACACTCGATGCTGCGAGAGGAGTCAGGCTTCCACATGTTCCAGATTGTTGATGCGGCGATAAAGCAGTACGAGGAGCGGCGCGGCACGGACGAAGGGCGCATCGTGCTGGTTGCGTTATCGCGCTTTCTGGCGGCGCATGCGCCCACGTCGCGCGCGGTGCAGCAGACGTTCAACATCGCACTGCGGTTGCACCGCGGGGAGGCGCTGTATAGCTAGCGGGGATGTGACCGAGCCGACATCGATAGTACAGGCATCGATAAGACAGGATGGAAGCGATGGAGTTTGGCGCAGTTTGCCTCAGTGTGTTAATCTAGCGCGTGTCAGCGTGGAGTTTCCGCGCCGCAACTGCAGCTACCAACATACAGGGGACACAGGAGTATTGATATGGCAAAGGTTACAGGCAGTTATCTTATCGCCAAGACGCTCGCAGAAGAGGGCGTGGAGAAGCTCTTCTACCTAATGGGAGGGCCTGACTTCGACATCGTGATGGGCTGTCAGGACTTCGGCATCGAGACGATAGACTTCCGCCATGAGCAGGCGGCGGCGTTCGCGGCGCATGCATACGCGCGTGTTACGGGCAAGCCCGGCGTTTGCACGGCAGCATCGGGACCTGGAACTCTGAACCTGCTCACGGGCGTGTATGCAGCGTCCATCGACTGTTCGCCGATGGTCATCCTGGGCGGCGCTAGCGCGGTGCATGAAATCGGCAGAGAGTCGTTCCAGGAGGTTGACCAGGAGCGTATCATGGAGCCGATCGTCAAGTACTGGCATCGGCCCACGATGGCGGCGCGCTATCCCGAAATCGTGAGCACTGCGTATCGACAGTCGATGTCCGGCAGGCCGGGACCTGTGTACATCGACTGCGGCGCGGATGTGCTGTACGAAGAGATTGAAGAGGACGCGGCGGTGAAGCCCACACGCGCAGCGCGTAAGTCGGTGCCCGCCGGCGATGCGGCGGCTATCAGCGAAGCGGTGGATATGCTAGCGGAGTCGGAGCGCCCGGTCATATTCTCGGGCGGCGGCGTATTCTTCTCGGGCGCATCGCCTGAGATGGAGCGGCTGGTTGACCTGACGAGCACGCCCTTCTACACCGCGCCGATGTCGCGCGGCGTTGTGCCGGAAGACCATGCCGTATCGTTCCAAGGCGCGCGCAGCACGGCGCTGCGAGAGGCAGACCTTGTGCTGGTAATCGGGACGCGCATGAACTGGATGATCAACTATGGGCAGCGCTTTGGCACCGCGAAGGTGGTGCAGATTGACATCGAGGCGAGCGAGATCGCGCACAACCGCGATGTTGACCTGGGCATCGTGGGCGACGCCAAGTCTATTCTGGGGCAGATGGTCGCGGAAATAGAAGAGCGACCCGAAGATTTCGCGGGCAGGCTGGAATCGCCCTGGATCTCACGCCTGCAAGAGGACAACGACCGCCGCGCCGGTCAGCAGGACGTTCTGCTGAACTCGGACCAGACGCCGATACACCCGCTGCGGCTCTGCAAGGAGATACGCGACTTCCTGGATCGGGACGCCATCCTGTGCGTTGACGGCAACGAGATACTGCACTTCGGGCGGCAGTCGCTACCGACATTCGTGCCGGGCCACAGGCTGAACTCCGGCGTAACCGGCACCATGGGCGTTGGTCTGCCCTACGGCATCGGGGCGCAGGTAGCCAAGCCTGACACGCAGGTGCTGGTGTTGCACGGCGACGGCTCGATGGGCATGAACGCGATGGAGATCGACACCTGCGTTCGCTTCAACCTGCCGGTGGTAACGGTCATCAGCAACAACGCAGGCTGGACGGCGCGAGCGCCTGACCGCCGAAAGCCCGGGCGTGAGATGGGCTTCACGAATTACGACGGCATGGCGCGTGAGCTCGGCGCATACGGCGAAAAGGTTACGGATCCGGACGAGATTCGACCGGCGCTTGAGCGCGCGTTCGCTAGCGGAAAGCCCGCTGTGGTGAATGTCATCGTAGAGCCGACGGCAGCAGGCGTCTCGCGTGCGTGGGGCGGCTCGCGGATGGAGTAGGCTTTAGCGCGATAAGCTTTCGGCACAAAGTCGTCAGCGGTCGGTCTTGGGTGTGCTTACACGCCGGACCGGCCGCTGATTGTTTTTGATGCGGGTGGATGCGCTGCCGTGAGACTCTGCAGAAGTTTGAGGTCAGTAAGGAACGCTTAGCGCGAGCCTTCGACATGGACGGTGATGACATCCATGTTGTGGAACTTCTGATGGCGAACTGAAGAGGAGTAGTGGCGCAACAGCCGGTACGAAACCTCAAGCTCGTCCAGCACCTCGGGCTGCTCACTCATGTACGCCAGCCTGTCTTCGAGGTTTTCCACATCGTATGCCGCCGATAGGAATTCTAATTCCGCTATGTCGTCGTTGACGTGCGCATTGATGATCATGCGGCGTTCTAAGGTATCTTCGTCTTCGTACAGCACCATGATAGCCAGCGTCTCTTCACCCACCGCGCGCAGCCGCTGAATTGATGCGTCGTTCCAGCCCCTGTCAATAGCGAAGCGCTGCAGGAAGCGGTCAACCTCCGGCATGGATGTGAAGTCCAAGTCAACCTCCAGGTGTTTACGCCTGGCGGCGGTCAACTCAATGAATCCGATCATCAGGGCTGCGGCAAGGCCTCCGGACGTTACGCTGTTGCTTAGCAGCGCGTTCCATGTTCCCGTGAGCAGGTCGGCGAAAATTGCCTGATTCTGGAAGCCCATGCCGACCCAGAATGAGACCGCCACGACTACTGCCTTTCGATGGTCTATGCCGTCCCTGGCAACGGTTTCCACGCCTTCGATGAAAACCAGTCCCATAATTATCATTATGTACGCTGCTGCGACAGGCGCCGGTATCGCCAACAACACTGCGGTCAGCTTTGGCAGTAGCGCCAGAAATATGAATATGATGCCGGCCCATATACCCACGGCCCGCGACGCGATCCCTGTGAGGCTGATCATCGCTACGCTGGGGGAGGCAGTCATAGTGGGCATAGTCCCGGCTAGTCCGGACGCCAGGTTGCTCAACCCGTTGATGTTGAGGCCACCCTGGATGAGTCTGAAGTCGCTGGCACGAGACTGGCGCCGGGAGACGCGCTGGACGGCGCTAATGTCCGCGACGGCCTTGAAGGACGTGATAATTGTTATGAGCAAAAAGGCGGGGAGAAGAGCCCAGAACTTCAGGCCAGGCGACAGATCGAAGCCCGGCCAGGCGTTTTGGGGGATACCGACCCAGGGCGCCTCCTGCACTAGATGGGTGTCGTAAAGGCCGAACGGCAGGGCAACAACGCAGCCAACGACAATACCTACTATCGGCGACCAGAGCTGCAGTTTACGGGGCGCCCGCAGGAGGAGCAATGTCACCACTGCCAGAGTAATGGCTGCTGTGAGCGGGGCTGCTATCGGCGATACGGGCCTGCCATCGGGTGTGACAGTCAGTATCCCGAACACCGCTAAAATGACTGTTGCCGCTATCAGCATCAGTACAGTGCCGGATACCACAGGGGTGATTACTCGGCGCAACAGTGAAAGCCGGGCAGCTACGACAAACTTCAGCAGGGACGAAAGCACCACAAGGCTGGCCAGCATCGTGGGCCCGCCTTGTGAAAGGGCGGTGATGCAGATGGCGATTGCGGGTTCGGCCGTGCCTATCACAAGCACATGACGGGCACCAAGACGCCCGACTCGAAATGCTTGCATGATAGTGGCTGCGCCGCAAATGACCAATGACGCGAATACACTCCAGGTGAGATAGCTTTCAGGCTGTTCTGCCGTACGGACTACAATGACCACCGGGACTACCACGAGCGCTATCATGACTATGGCTAGTTGAAAGCCGGTGATAATGGCAGTTAGAGGCGGACAACCCTCGTCCGGCTCAAACCGGATGTTTTCATTCGCGATCTCTGAAGCCAAGAGCACTCCTCGTTCCATCGATTTACAATACTGAGTATCAACGATTTTTTAGGAATCACATATATGTGATCCAAGAATGCTGCGCTAATTATTGCGTGTCTTCAGTGCCAGTGAGTAATGAAATGATCAAATGGCGACTCAGGCGATTGGTCCTTTTGTCACATCGCGCATAGGTACAATTAATATAATTGAACGAGCGCAAGCGCTATTGTAGATACAAATCTGAGAAATGTCCATTGTGAAAATGTTGCCGATGAAAAGCAAATTTGCAGTGGCCGATGTAATGGCCGTGCTCATATTTTTGGCGCGCCATGAATTGCAGACCTGACAGCGAGTCTCAATAGAACGTTCACAAAGTATAAGACTTGTACTACGCAAATGTATTAAACGCAAAGCATGTCCGGGAGGTCTGACGGACGGGCAAAGGGCGCGAAAATGAAGGAAGAAGCACTATGGGCGCAAGGTACGTGGGCGGAGCGTGGAGATGCGGCGGCGGGTCATCGTGGGGTGGGGGAGAGGTAGACAGGAAATTTCTCTTCTGAACGCTAACGAACGCGACCGTCGCATTGATCTTCGATAAATTCTAGCACTTCAACGCAGCGATCAATGTAGTCTCGCACCCTATGGACGGTAACGCCTACGCTCTTACCGTGCGCAATCTGATTACGGTTATTCATAATTGAGTCAAGGGCTTCTTTCCTAGACCCTTCGTCTTTCTGGAGGAATTCCTCTAATTCTTCCCGCCAAGCAACATTGAACGACCCTGCAACATCAATAAAGCGTTGAGCGTTAGGATTGTACACAGATTCTAGACGGCTGTTGACATATCGAGCCACTGGCCCACTTGCAGAATTCACTGCATAATCAGAATAGATGGTTTGAAGTCCATTTTCCACAAAGCCAGCAGCGACAACGCATAAGTATCGACCCCAATGCCCCCTGCAGTTCAATGTCCTCTGTGGCAAAGGTGGTTCGTTTGATTAGGTCATTCAGCCGACTGAGCTCGCGACTTAAATCTCGATTACGCATTTCTGAAGGCGTAGATAGCAATCTTAAGGCGCTTAGCGACAGATGCCTCATCGGAAGTACTCTGTATAACAGCCTGAAGAAATTCACTGCTCTCTATTAGAGAATCGTGCACAGCTTCTACTTTTGAAGGACTGGGCGTGCTCTCCGAATCCCTGATGCGAGTCGCGAGCCCAACTGCCATTGAGTCGAACACTGCCACGTTCACTGCTCTTCTCTCACTAAGTCGGAAAGGCCTTCCCATCGCTGTAGCAAATGTGCCGATGGTATGTCTGAATAAATCTGATGATAGCTGAATCCACATTTTGTCAGGGTTTCTATTCGACTTTGTAAAGGCATTTAGGAACTCTGCCATAGGACGGGTGTATTGATCTCCCTCGTACAGCAGAGCAAAGAACCGAAGAATCATTTCTTGATCTTTCATTCGACGGTTCGGGCTACCAAGTATTCTCCGCCAATTGCTGTCTTCGTTAAGATCTCTAATAGTATTTATTAGCCGACCTTGGTAGACAGCAGACCGTATTTCCTGAGGTACGACCCGCGCACCACCATCATTAAGTCTCTTGAAAATCTGATACATGCTAGTATCGTTATCGGCTGGAGATTCCTGTCTCACTACAGTCGCATGAATCAGTGAGTTGCTTAGGTTTCTCCTATCAGGGTCGCCTAAGTCTTTGAAACTAATTCCTTCAAGGCGGTCAGCAACACCTACCAATTTGAAGGGTCTAGGTCTGCGCAAATGGACACCGGATCCATATTCTCCTCCATAGAAGAATTGTAAGGTCTTTAGTCTCTGCTGACCGTCAATGACAAACAGCTTCCCAGACACGTCGTCTCTGCCAAGAAAAACCCCGGGAACGGGAAGCCCAATTAAAAGAGACTCAATGAATGATGAAGCCTGTCTGATGCTCCAGATATATTGCCTCTGCCAATCAGGTATTGTAATGTCTTCAGAGTTCAACCGCCGGACGAGACCTTCAATATCGAAGTCGATTCCGAAACTCGTGATGTCGTATCTGTGTGAAACTACGGCATCGTCTCTTTCAGCTTCATCCTCAATGTCATTGAGCTGATCTGCTTCCGTGTCAAACTGATTCTCAACTCGATGATCATTCACGACCCATTCTCCATTCATGCGGACTTTACGTCAACATTATAGCATTGGCGATTTCGGATGTGAGGACATATAGGGTACTAAGGAGTTATGAGCAGTTGAGCGAAGCTTTCTTTATATTTGAAGATTAGGTGAGAAGAAACAAAGCAACACATGCGGACGTCTTCATAGTTGAACACTCTGAAATTGAAGGCGAGGCGGAGGGGAAAAAGTTGACGGGAAGATCTTGACCAGTATGCTGCGTCCGTGCGGCAAATGACAGCTATGTGTGGAAGACTCCTCCCAAGGCACAGGGACGCCCTCCTCTGAATGCATTGGCGTTGAACTGCGCTGAAAGGCTACCGCCCCTCCAGCTCCTCGCGCATCTGCTCCTCCTGCTCGCGCAGGTCGCGTGAACTCTGCTCGCCGAGTCTTCAGTATTCGAAGATGTGGCGGATCTCGATTTGCGCTGGGACCGGGCATGGGGTTGGGGCAGCGCTTGACCTACTCGACGGCTTCGGCCAGCTCCCCGTTGTACCTGCCCATAGCTTCGATGAGGTCGGTGGAGGGCATGACGCCCGCCTCGCCGTCTGTGGTTGCTTTGATTGGAACCAGAACGCGCACGGCGGTATGTCCATCGCTGATGTGTGGGAGTGGGGATGCCGTGGAGCCAACGGACGGACTCGAACCGTCGACCTGCTGTTTACGAAACAGCTGCTCTACCGACTGAGCTACGTTGGCTCACCATGTCCATATTACTACGATTATTGCGCCGTTTCCAGATATTCACGGGCTAGGCGTCCGACTGCGTGATGGTGACACGGAAGCGGCGCATGGCACAGGTTGGCGCAAGCTCGCGCACCGCGGTGATGAGTGGGATTCGCAGCCCTCGCCGTCGGGCATCCGTGCGCCGACTTCGGGAGCGGGCGCGCCCTCTTCGCGGTATAGCCTGCCGAGAGGTTCGCCCTGCTCGGAGTACACGAACCAGACGGTTTCTATTGCTTGCGTCTGCGTCATTGCGCCGTCACGCCTCCGTCGATGACGAGTTCGGAGCCGGTTACATAGCTCGACTCGTCGGACGCGAGATAAAGCATGCCCTGGGCGAGTTCCTGCGGCTGCCCGACCCTGCCCATTGGGATGCGCAGCAACAGCGGCTCGTAGTGCGCCGGGTCCTGGTAGCTGGCGTTCGTCATGGGCGTGCGGCAGAAGCCGGGGTGGATGGAGTTGACGCGAATGTTTTCGCCCGCGTACTGGATGGCGGCGGACTTGGAGATTAGTCGCACCGCGCCCTTGGCGGCGTGGTATGCGGTGGATGTCTGGCTGCCGACTAGTCCGTAGATGGACGACACGTTGATGATCGAGCCGCCGCCTACCTTTCGCATCTCCGGTACAGCGTACTTCATGCCGAGGAACGCGCCCTTGGCATGCACGTTCATCTGCCCGTCCCAAAGCTCTTCAGAGGTGTCTTCCAGTCGCATGCGTCCGCCGGTGCCGGCGTTGTTCACCAGAATGTCCAGTTTGCCATAGGTGTCTAGTGTCAGCTTGATGGCGGCTTCCCAGTCGGCTTCGCTGGTGACATCAAGCCTTGTGAACACGGCGTCGTGCCCGTGCTCGCGCAGTTGCGCTTCGGTGCGGCGCCCCTGCTCTTCGTTGATGTCGGTTAGCACGAGCTTCGCGCCCTCGCCTGCGAACAGCCACGCGGCAGCGCCGCCGAAGCCCATAATCTCGCCCTGCACACCCGCAGCCGCTCCAGTTATCAGGGCTATCTTTCCTTCAAGTAGCATTTCCGTCCTCCTTATGATTGTCACTTCATGATTGTCTCATGATTGCCTCTTCAGTCCGCCCATATCATACAGGAGCAGTCAGGCGCTGTGGTTGCCCCTAGAAGGAAATCCCTGTCGTCTCCCAGGAATGTGCGGCTGAAAGTGGTCGCCATCACGCTATGAATCTTGAAAGAGACCCGCCATAGCAGGGCTACAAGCCCAAGCAGGAATATTATGGCTATCGGCGTGGAGAAGCTGCCGAGCACGACCAGCTGAGAGATGAAGGGGAGGCTCCATACTCCAATGGCAACCACCATCGGTATCAGAATGCTGTTTCGCAGTATTACGCGCAACCCTACCCTGTCCAGCAGGCTGAAACTGTTCGAGTTGAAACGAAGGATAAACACTGAAATGTCGTCAGTCATCCTTTGGAGCGTGCGCCAGGTGAATACGGCGGGCGGGATGCACAGCAGCACCACAAGGCAGCTCAGGAGAAGGCCCAACACGCCCTGCTGGAGGTTGACCGCGCGCGCTATATCACCGGCGAAATTTAGCACAAAGGTGCCCACTCCAATTGTGACCACGATGACGCCGCAATTCACGAGGATGACGCGACCGGAGCGCCTTATTTCGTTCGCAAGCTCGCCCTCAAGCCCGAACACGTTGCGCGTCGAAATCAGCACATATGACAGATTTCCAAACGTATTGACGCAGAAGGCGGGGCGATCGGCGGTCCACAACGTCGCTGACACCGGAAGAAGAGCGCACTATGAGCGGATAAAGCAGTGAGGTCAGCGCAGATGCCGCAGCGACTACGGGATACAGGAATGCGCCGACTACGCCATAATCCGCGCCCACTTTGGCCATTGCCAGAGAGAACTCGCCCATCTGCGGCTTGCCCATGCCGACTCCGAGCGAGGTTCTGCTGTCGTGCCCGGTCACGAATGTGGCGAAGGTTGCCGCGACTATCTTGCCCACCATGAACACGCCGGCGACTATCAGCGCGGGCACTATGAACTGCCCCAGCACCGAGAGTTCGATGAGCATTCCTATGGAGATGAAGAAGATAGCGGAAAAGATGTCGCGCACCGGCGCGATGGTGTTGTTGAGCACATCGGAGTATTCGGTGTCACCAAGCACCGTGCCGATGATGAATGCGCCCACTGCTGCGGAGATGTGTAGCTGCTGCCCGACCAGGGCGAGTCCGAAGCACATTGCAAGGCTGACGACTAACATCACCTCTCTCGACTTGAAGCGCGCCACGAACCTGATGATGCGCGGGGCGATCAGCGCGCCGATGAACAGGGCGCATACGAAGAAGAGACCCAGCCGCACCATGAGGGTCAGGACTTCGCCAAGGTTTGCGGTGCCGGAGGTCGCCACGCCGGATAGGACGCTGAGCAGAATGACCGCTGCGAAGTCCTCTACCACGAGGACGCCCACAATTAAGGCGCCATGCCGCTCGTTCAGCAGTCCGGTGTCCCGCAGCACCTTGATGATGATGGCGGAGCTGCTGATAGAGAGCGCCGCGCCGAGGAATATCGCCTCTGTGGTGCTCCAGCCAAGAAGGATCGCCACCTCGTAGCCGAGCGCGATCATGAAGAAAATCTCGATCGTGCCGATGAGGATTACGCGCAGTCCCATCTCACGGATGCGCCGCCAGCCGAACTCCAGCCCGATAGCGAACAGGAGCATTATGAAGCCAAGTTCGGCCATCAGGTGGATGCTATCAGTGTCGGTGACGGGCGTTGGCAGGTTGAGCAGCGGCAGCGTGTAGGGCCCCACGATGAGCCCGGCTAAAAGATAGCCAAGTACCGGCGGCTGCTTGAGCCACTGAAATATGACAATTGCGATGCCTGCGACTGCCATAATCGTGGCAAAGTCTCGCACAAGAGTAGCATCTTCCAAGTGTCAGACCTCGTTGATCCGTGAGTACGCGTGTGTCAGTGTATTCTTGAGAATTAAGTCATCAATCAACAATTATAATCAATTGACGGAATGCAAGTATTGTCTAAAAACAGCCGCATTTCATTGAACTTCAACCGGAACGTGGCGACAGGGCTGTTGGTATATTGGTATAGAGGTAAGAGGGCAATGCTTCCTGCCTAGACACGATGTGCCATTATGCGCGCCAGATCTCTCTGAGTGTTAGCACAATTGTAGCAGTAATGGCAATTCCGATGACGCCGTTGCCGATCAGCGCGAAGGTGATGCCCAGCGTGTCGGCAATGGCGCCGGAAGCAAGCAGGCCCAACGGCAGCCCGTACACGGCGAGCGAGCGCAGTCCCAACATACGCCCTCTTATGTGTGCCGGCGTGCTGCCCAGCAGCATGATGGACATCGTTACCATAGTAAATGACTGCGCCAAGCCCGCAAACGCCAGCACGCCCAGGGATACGCCGAACAACTTGGAGCCTGCCAGCACTGCCACACCCGCATGCCACGCGATGGATCCCAGTGCCATCGCTCTGCCAGAGCGCTCCATGTTGCCGATGCCGGCTATGACTATGGAGCCCAGAAACGCTCCTGCGGAGTACGCGCCGAGCAGCCAGCCGAGTCCGGTGGAGTCGGTGAGCAGCACGTCGTAGGCGAAGACAGGCACAAGTCCCTGGTTAAGCGGGAAGCCCGTCAGGTTGCCGATGAAGGCGAGCAGGAGCAGCGCGAGTATTACTTCGTGGCTGCGGGCGAATCGGAAGCTTTCAGCGAGTGTGGTGAATATAGACGCGCCGCGAGCCATTGGTATCCTGGGCGGCGGCTTGACGGGAAGGGTGAGCGCGGTGCCGCCGAAGAGCAGGACGATGATTACTACATAGGCCCAGCCCAGTCCGAAGGAGTCGAGCAGTAAGCCACCGATGATGGGGCTGACTATCTGTGTCGCGTCCCGCCCGGTTCTCGTGAGGGCGACGGCATTTCCGAGGTTCTGGCGCGGCACTATGTCTGCCATAAGCGTCTGGCGCGTTACATTCTCAAAGGCGCGAACCATGCCCGCCACGCCCGTCAGCACGAAGATCTGCCAGACTTGTATCTCTCCGAGGAACGAGAGCGCCGCGATTATGACGGCGATGACGGTGAATATAATGCGCGATATCCTCAGCAGTATGAGGCGGTCGTAGCGGTCCACGATTATGCCGTAGAAGGGGGCGAAGAGGGTGCCGGTGAAGCGCAATGAGCCGTACAGACCCACGAGGAAAGGCGAATTGGTTTCAACTAGCAGGTACCATGCCAGAACCAGGAATTCCATCTGCTCGGCGGAACTGGTTAGGCCGTCTGAGAACCAGAGTAGGCGGTAGTTGCGCTGCTGGAACGAGCGAAAGAAGCGGCTGGTTATGGTATTCGTGTACATCATGGCGGTCGCACACTCTCCGCTGCGTCATTGTGACGCCAATTTCGCCAGCCAGATCATTGCAGTGCCTATCACGCTACTCTTAGCCGAAAAATGGCGCAAGCGTGTCCAAGGGCGAGTTAGTCGTGCTTTAGTTTTGTTTCTCTCTTAGACTATTGAAGAGAACTGTTCGGCTAAATTCAGCGCGAGAAGTGGTCCTTGAGGGCCGCGTTGCGGTACTGGAAGATGCGCTTGAGTTCTGAAGCTACGAACAGGCGTTGCACGATTGCGCCGCCCAGCACAGCGTAGCGCACGGTGTCTTTCGCCATGGTGCCGCCGTCCTGCGAGGTGAAGGTGTGCTCGTGAATCCCACAGGCGATATGGGGCCGCGCCGCTGCTCGTCCACAAAACGATGGGGCGGCTCCCATTCCGTAATCTCGCTCTGCCAGCGCATCGGAACGCCGCGCAGTCGCACACGGTAGTCTATCAGCGTGCCCACTTTCATCTCGATTGGAGGCGGTGTGAGTACCCGGAATCCCAGCGAAGGGGGCGTGAGGCGTTCAAGATTGAAGGCGTCCGCGAAGAACGGGAACACATCCTGCGGCTGATGCGGCAGCCATAGTTCATTGGTCAGCGTGAAGGTTTTCACTGGCGCACTCCCTTCATCTTCGCCGTCAGTGGATGAACATGGCGTCGCCGAAGCTATAGAAGCGGTATCTCTGCTCTACTGCCTCGGTGTAGGCGCGCATTATAGTGCCGCGATCGGCAAGTGCGCTTACGAGCATCAGCAACGTGGAGCGCGGCAGGTGGAAGTTGGTTATCAGTGCGTCAACGACCTTGAAGCGGTAGCCCGGAGTGATGAATATGTCCGCCCATCCGGAACCCGCTTGCGGAAGATTGTCCGCCGAGAGTGATGCGGCGTTTTCCAGCAGGCGCACGGCGGTCGTGCCAACGGAAATGACGCGGCGACCATCTGCTTTCGCGCTGCGAATGGCGTCGGCGGCTTCGGATGAAAGCTCCCAGTATTCGGAGTGCATGGTGTGCTCGGTGGGGTCGTCGGTCTTGACAGGGCGGAATGTGCCCCAGCCGACATGCAGCGTTACGAAGATTGTCTGCACGCCCATCGCTCGCACCCGTTCGAGCAGTTCATCGGTGAAGTGCAGACCTGCGGTGGGAGCCGCGGCGCTGCCTTCCTCGCGGGCATAGACGGTCTGGTAGCGCTCGGAGTCTGCAAGCGTCTCGGTGATGTACGGCGGCAGTGGGACTTCTCCGACATCGTGCAGGCGTTCCTCCCCGTCGAGGCGGATAATGCGCTCGCCTTCAGGTTCGATCTCCAGCACCTCGCCGCTATCGAACCGCCTTTGCCCGTAATCTCGAATGCGGCACCGGGCGCAGAAACCGTCCGGGCGTCCTATGGCGCGCCAAACGCCGGGCGATATGCGCGATAGCAGCAGCAACTCGATTGCGCCGCCGCGGTACTGCGCGTTGCCTCGCAGTCGGGCGGGCATGACGCGGCTGTCGTTGAAGACCATCACGTCGCCGGGGCGAAGTACTCCGGCAAGTCGTAGAAGCGGTGATGTCGTATGCTGCCGTCTGCGCGGCACAGAGACATGAGGCGGGAATGGTCGCGCGGTTTCTATCGGTGTCTGGGCAATCAGCGGTTCCGGCAATTCGTAGTCGTAGTCGGAAGTTCGCAGGGCGTCGCTGCGCGTTTGAGGCGTCATTGCAGTTCGGGGTGGATCGAGTGGCGCGCGGCGTTGAGCGTGTTCTGCAAGAGCATTGCAATGGTCATGGGTCCCACGCCGCCGGGCACGGGTAGTGATGGCTGCTGCCTTCTCCGACACTGCGTCGAAGTCAACATCGCCGACGAGACGGTAGCCGCGCCTGCGTTCCGGCGCGTCCACGCGGTTCACGCCGACATCTATGACTACCACGCCCTCGCTCACCATGTCGGCGGTAATCATCTGTGGGCTGCCGACTGCGGCGATGAGTATGTCCGCCTGTCGCGTCATTTCAGCAAGGTCGCGTGTGCGTGTGTGGCAGACGGTTACGGTGGCGTTTGCGCCGTCTCTGCGCTGCATTAGCAGGTTCATTATGGGCTTGCCCACGATGTTGCTGCGCCCGCACACGACGACGTGCTTGCCTGACGGGTCGTTGCCGGTTCGCAAAAGCATCTGCTGGATGCCCGAAGGAGTCGCGGGTATGAAGCGCGGCCTGCCTGCCATCAACAGCCCCATGTTGAAGGGGTGCAGCCCGTCAACGTCCTTGTTCGGATTGATGGACTGGATGACGGTGTCCTCGCTGATGTGGTCGGGCAGTGGCAACTGCACCAGGATGCCGTGATAGCGGGCGTCATTGTTGAGGCGGCGCACTACCGCGAGCGCATCGTCCTGCGATGTGTCGGCGGGCAGCAGTGATTGTCTCGGAGACCATGCCCGGCCTCGATTGCGGCGCGCTCCTTCATGCGCACATACACAGCGGATGCGGGGTCGTCGCCGATGAGCACGACAGCGAGTCCGGGGGCGATGCCATGCTTGGAGCGCATCTCCGTGACGACTGCGCCCGACTTCTGCGCGCACTTCCGCGGCTATGCTTGTGCCGTCAATCAGGGTTGCGGTCATGTCGTGTATGTCCTTTCAGGTTGCCCCATAGCTTGCGCCTGCAAACTCGCTTGCGCTTTCAATTGCTTCTTACCCAAATTATAATCAACTTATCGAGGCTATGCGAATGTCAACAATCTGCCCACAGTGAACTACCATGACCGTCTATTCCCTTTCTGACCTTCTCAATCGGGGAAATTCGTAATCACGACTGAGCTTAACCCGCCGAAGGGTACGGAGCTTGCGCCGCTGCTTGAGCGCGCCGAGTCGCTGCGCGGCGTGGTGGACGCTTTCAACCTGACCGACTCGCATACGGCGCGCATGAGCATGTCGCCGATTGCCGCCGCTCACCTGCTGCAGGACAGGGGCCTTGAGCCGATAATGCAGCTGACTTGCCGCGACCGCAATCGCATCGCGCTGCAGGCGGATGTCTTGGCGGCGGCGGCGCTGGGCATTCGGAACATCGTCACGATGACCGGCGATCATCCCGGTGGCGGCGACCACCCCGATGCCAAGCCGGTGTTCGACATAGACTCGACTGCGACTGCTGCAATCGCTGACAGGACTGCGGGCCGGCAGCGACATGTCGGGGCGCGGAGTGCGCGGATCGCCTGAGCTGTTCGTGGGCGCGGTGGTGAACCCGGGCGCAACGGACCTCGATCGGGAAATTGGGCGCATGGAGGAGAAGATAGAGGCAGGGGCGGCGTTCTTTCAGACGCAGGCAGTGTATGACGCGAGCGAGTTCGAGCGGTTCATGCGGCGTGTGGAGGGCTACGGCGTGCCGATACTTGCGGGCTGCATTATGCTGAAGTCTGGCAGGATGGCGCGCAACTTCAATGCCAATGTGCCGGGGATTAGTGTGCCTGATGCTATCATCGATCGCATGGACGCTGCCGCCTCATCCGTGGATACGCGACGCCGTGCGAGCGCGGAGATTACGGCGGAAATCATCGGCGACATTCGTCCGATGTGCCAAGGGGCGCATGTGATGGCAATCGGCTGGGAGGCGTTAATACCGGAAGTGGTTCAGTCTATCAGCTAGTCCGTCGCTCAGTATCTCATCCATTGAGCCATTAAGTAAGCCACTAAGACTGTACATTCGGCGGACCGAATACCGATATAGCAATATGCTTGTAACAGGCGTGGACATAATCGAAATTGAGCGCGTGAAGCGTGTGTACGCACATTACGGCGAGCGCTTCCTGCGACGGATATACACGGACGCGGAGGCTGCGTACTGCCGGGGACGCGCGCCGCAGCTTGCGAGCCGATTTGCGGCTAAGGAAGCGGTGATGAAGCTGCTGGGCACGGGCGTTCGGGGAGTGCGCTGGCGGGATATCGAGGTTGTGCGCGGGCAGGGGGCAGGCGCCTTCGATACGGCTGAGCGGCACGGCGACGGCGCGCGCGGAGCGTATCGGATTGACTGACATTGCGGTGTCGCTGTCGCACTCGCGCGAGTTTGCAGTCGCATCCGTGGTCGGCGAGAGCGAGCGTGGCAACCTTGTGCCGCGACGCTAGTCCGTATCAACTATTGAATGATTACTAACCACTAGAGACTATGGGGGCGAGTACATGAAAATTGGGTTATTTGTCGGAGCGTCGGCTACGGACAAAATCAGGCTGGACGAGATTGTGGCGCAGGGCGTTCAGGCGGAGGCTGACGGCTTCGACAGCTACTGGCTCCCGCACATCTCGGCGCGCGGGCCGGACGCGCTGACCGCGCTGGCTCTCGTAGGCGCGCAGACTGAGCGGATTGCGCTCGGCACAGGTGTTGTGCCGACTTATCCGCGCCATCCGACGATGCTGGCGCATCAGGCGATTACGACGCAGATCGCCGCCGGGGGACGCCTGACACTGGGTATAGGGCCATCACACAAACCGGGTATCGAGAATGCATTTGGGCTGTCTTATGACCGACCGGCGAAGCACGTTGAGGAGTATCTGGCTGTGCTGCGTCCGCTCATCGACGAGGGCAAGGTTGACTTTGACGGCGACTTCTACAATGTGCATGCGGAGCTTGATGTTGCGGACGGACTGCCGGTCTCGGTGATGATTTCGGCGCTCGCGCCGCGAATGCTGCGGCTGGGCGGCGCAGTTGCGGACGGCACAATTACCTGGATGGCGGGCGTCAGGGCAATCGAATCTCACGTAGTGCCGCGCATCAACGCCGCCGCGTCTGAGGCTGGCAGGCCAAGCCCGCGCGTGAGCGTAGGGCTGCCGGTCGCCGTCACCGACGACGAGTCAGCGGGCAGAGCGCAGGCAGCATCGCTGTTCGAGCGGTACGGCACTTTGGTGAATTATCGCCGTATTCTGGACGTGGGGGATGTCGAAGGACCTTCGGAGGTCGCCGTTGTGGGGAACGAGGCTGAGGTCGAGCGGCAGATCCGGGCATTCGCGGACGCGGGGGCAACGGAGTTCGTCGCGAATGTATTCCCAGTTGGCGGCGATGCCGATGCTTCGGTTGCGCGAACGCAGGCGCTGCTGAAATCGCTGGTGGAATAGTTTTCTTCCCTCTGTCATCAAAACCGTCATGCATAATCGCATTGTTCTAGGAATAGACAGCCAGATATGAAGATTGTAACTGCCGATCAGATGCGGCGAATCGAGGACCGTTCGGAGGCGACGGGCGTGTCCAAGGATGCGCTGATGGAGCGGGCGGGGCTTGAGTCGGCGCGATACATTCGGCGGCATTTCTCCCCGCTATTCGGAGTACCTGTGGTCGTCTTGGTGGGCCCCGGCAATAACGGGGGCGACGGGCTTGTGGTTGCTCGGCATCTACATCGTTGGGCCGCACGTGTGAGCGTGTACATCTGCCGAGACAGGCGCGCTCCCGATCCCAAGCTGGACATCGTGAACGATCCTGGCGTTCCTGTGACTGCGGCGTCTGAAGATCCGGGTTTGGCGCAGTTGAGGACGTTGCTCGGCGAGGCACATGTGGTGGTGGATGCAGTGCTTGGGATCGGGCGTATCAGGCCGCTTGAGGGCGTGGTGCGGGACATTCTGCTCATGGTTGCTGATATGAGAGCGTTCCGTCCCGATATGGCGACTGTTGCCATTGATGTGCCGAGCGGGATGGACGCGGACAGCGGGGATGCCGATCCTGCATGTCCTGCTGTGGACATCACGCTGTCGATGGGCTATCCCAAGGTCGGGCATTACGACTACGGCGCGGCTGCGCGAATTGGCAGACTGGATGTGGTGGAAATCGGTCTGCCTGACGGCGTGGACGATGATGTGCCATTGTCTCTAATGACCGATGCCCAATATGCGCCCGCTATTGCCGATGCGCCCGTCTGACGCGCACAAGGGCAGCTTCGGCAGGACGATGGTGGTCGCGGGATCGCTGAACTATATCGGCGCGGCGTATCTGGCGGGCAGCGCGGCTACACGGGTAGGGAGCGGGCTAGTTACGATTGCGCTGCCTGCGTCGATACAGATGGCGGTGGCGGGCAAGGCGACCGAGCCGACATACCTGCCGCTTGCCGAGTCGGCGCCGGGCGTTGCGTTGCCATCGTGCTGCGGGCGATGTGCTGGAGGCGCTGGAGGCTATAACAGCATGCTGCTGGGGTGCGGTATGGGGCAGGCGATGGATATGCAAAGGTTCATCGAGGGCGTGCTGTATTCGGAAGAACGCCTGCCGCCCACGGTGGTTGATGCGGACGGGCTGAACACGCTTGCGAGGACGCCGCGCTGGTGGGAACGATTTGCTGGCATGGCGATACTGACGCCACATCCGGGCGAGATGGCGCGGCTTACGGGCAAAAGCACAAGCGATGTGCAGGCGGATCGCATCGGCATTGCGGTTGAGTCGGCGGCGCGCTGGAACAAGATTGTCGTGCTGAAGGGCGCACACACGGTCGTTGCTTATCCGGACGGGCGCACGATGCTGTCACCGTTCGCCAACCCCGGCCTTGCCACGGCTGGGACGGGTGACGTGTTGGCGGGAAGTATCGCGGGGCTGCTGTCGCAGGATGTGCCGCTTGAGGCGCCGCAACTGCTTGGCGTATATTTGCACGGGCTGGCTGGCGAGCGCGTATGCGACAGGCTGGGCGATACGGGCATGGTTGCGAGCGATCTGCTGCCGGAGCTGCCGCTTACAATCAAGGCGCTGCGCTTGGGCAAGGAGCTTCGTATGGGCAGGGCGCTGCGCGAAGGGAATGGCGGCTAGTGGCGAGGCTGCGCGGCGAAGAGCGGGCGCGCTATGTGAGCCGAATGTTCGGGCGCATATCGCGGCGGTACGACCTGCTGAACACGGTGATGACGGGGGGCATGCACTACGCACTGGCGGCGACTCGCCGCGTACACCGCAGTCGGCACAGGTCTGAACGGCGCGGCGCTGGATGTGGCTTGCGGGACGGGAGACTTTGCGTTCGATGTTGCTCGCAAACCGAATGTCGAGCACGTGGTGGGGCTGGACTTCGTGCCGGAGATGCTCACGCTTGCTAAGGGCAAGGCGGCGCGGCAGGGTCTGGGCGCGCATACGACCTTTGCTGTGGGGGATGCGCATGCGCTGCCGTTCGTGGACGATAGCTTCGTGTGCGTCACTGTGGGCTTTGGCGTGCGGAACTTCATTGATGTGCCGCGCGCGCTGAGCGAGATGGCGCGGGTGGTGCAGCCGGGCGGTCGCGTGGTGGTGCTGGAAATCGTGCGCATGGAGGGCAGGGGGCCGCATAATCGCCTGTGCCGTGGTGCTTTCAAAGGGTCGCGCCGCTGCTTGGCGCGGCGTTGGCAGGGAACAGCGAGGCATACTCGTACCTGCCGCAGTCCGTTGACGAGTTCCTGAGCGCGAGGCAGTTGGTTGAGGCGATGGAGGATGCAGGCCTGCGCGATGTGTGGCAGCGCAGCCTGGGAATGGGGATGGTTGCGGTGGTAGTGGGAGAGGTTGGGTAGCCTATCGACGCTCTCACGCAGGAAGTCTCCGTTCCGCGGGACTAGGCTCTGCAGGAGTGGCGGGTTTCGAAGACCAACGCAACTGACAACGCAACTGACCAACATATCGGAGAGTGCCACTTGAACGGAGGAGCGTCATGCATGACTATCAATTGAGCGATGCCCTAAATTCGATGGGCAAGACGTGTTTTGTAGAGTACTACTGCGAGTTTGCCGACTTTTCGTTGTCCAACAAAGAGGTCGTTGAGCTGCTTATGCAAAACTATACGAAGGGCGTGAGTACTATCCGCGTAAGCAGAGCTCGCACCATCATTAGAGCGGGACGGGCAAAGGACGCCTTGACCATCATCAGTCAGGCAGCTCGTGTGTCGCCGGAAACCAGGGCGAGAGCCAAAGAGTTGCTTGACACAAAGTTCTAAACGAAATGCAAGACTCGCCAGCAACGCATTCCTATTATCTATGACGTATTCCTACTATAAAGAGGGCCTCTCGGCCAGAATTACGGTAGTCACTTGCGTTTCGTTCTCGTGGATGTACTCGATCTGAATCTCCTGCCCGATCTCGAAAGTCCATAGCAGGGTGAGGAACTGCGCCATGTCAGAGGTGGGGATGTCGTTGAGCTTTGTGATGACATCGCCCACGCGGATGCCGCCCGACGTAGGCGGGACCGTCGAGCGTCATGCGGGTGACGATTATGCCCTCGTCAACATTGAGTCCGAGTTGGTTGGCGCGGGCTGGGGTAACATCCGCTCCCGTGAGTCCAATAAGGGGCCTGACGACTCGTCCGTGCTCAATGAGGCTTTGGATTATCGGCTTTGCGGCGGTGGAACTGATGGCGAATCCTATGCCTTGGGCGCGGCGTATTATGGCGGTGTTGATGCCCACGACTTCGCCCCGAAGGTTTATGAGGGGACCGCCGCTGTTGCCGTCGTTGATGGCGGCATCCGTCTGTATGAGATCGTACAGGTCGCCGCGCTCGGTGCTGAGGGTGCGGCCGCGCGCGCTGACGATGCCCAGTGTGACCGTGGGACCGCCCTTCAGCGCCAATGCGTTGCCGAGAGCAACCACCCAGTCGCCGACATGTATGGCATCTGAATCGCCCATTGTGATGGTGGCGAGATTCTCGTCGTCAATCTTGACAACCGCAAGGTCGGTGATGATGTCGTGTCCCACTATCTTGGCGTCGTAAGTCTTGCCGTTGGAGAGCGTTACCTGTATGTCGTTCGCGCCCTGTATTACGTGGAAGTTGGTCACTATGTAGCCGTCGGGCCGGATGACTACGCCGGTGCCTGCGCCCTCGTCGGTGAAGTCGAAGAACATGCCACGGCTTATGGATTCCACGGATATTGAAGCGACCGCCGGCTCAATCTCGTGTACGAGGTTTGAAATTGACGGCAAGGACGCCAGGGAACCGACAGGCTGGGAAGGAGACGTATGCAGGGCGCCGAAGCCTGCGACTGGGCGATGTATGGAGTGTCGGGTATGCCTGCTGGAATTTGGGGCGCGGGGTTTTCAGCCGGCTCGCCCGAGAAGGTGGACAACTGACGCGCAGATTCGGGGGCGTCATCCTGCGCGCATGCCAAAGCGAAGACGGCAAGCGTCAACGTTAAGGTTGTGATGAGTGCGATGCGTAACGTCTTCATGTATCCATAATAGCCAAGCCGTAATTGGCGGTCAAACGGAGGCGAGTTTTCAGTTCACAGTTGTCAGTGTTTAGTTGTCGATTCGTAGGCAGGGTCTTTCGGTTATCTAGGTTATGTTGACATTTTGAGGTTGTCTTTCGTTACTTCTGTCACTTCCAGTGAAGCGAGAAATCTAAAATCGGAGAATGGCGTGTGTACAACGAAATTAGATTCTTCACTCCGCTGCGCTGCGATCAGAATGACAGGTAAGAGGCGCTGCGTTCAGAATGACAGGTAAGGGGGCGCTGCGTTCAGAATGACAGAGTAAGCGTGCGTTCCGTTCAGAATGACGGGTAAGGGGGCGCTGTGTTCAGAATGACAGAATAAACCTATATCTACTTATCAAGTCTAAAACGCTGTGTGTATCAAATGTCAACACGCTCTAATATGAACTAAAAACTGTGCGTTGTGGATAGGCAACGAGTCTAGATTCCTCACTTCGTTCGGAATGACAGTGGGAAAGAGAGTGGTTTGACACAAACTCGGGAAAGAAGTGTTCGACTAGGTTGCCACGAACGGGGTCTTAACCGACATGGATGGACAGGTTTTGCCCAACCCTTCCCCTCTGGATTCCTGCCTTCGCAGGAATGACGAGTTAAGGTAGGGGCTAGGGGCTGCGGATGTGCTCCGTTTCTCGGATGCGCTGTTGTTGCAGGTCTTGCCTGTTCTCGCGGTCTATTTCTCGCTTGCGCTCTCGTTCGCGCTCCTGTTCAAGTTCTCGCTTGTGTTCGCGCTGTGTGCGAGTTCAGTTCTTCTCTTCGAGGCGCCTTTCGACTACAGTGATCGCAGGGAGTGGTACTGCTGCGAGCTTCCAGTCCTGTCGGCCTGGCTTTCTGTGCCGCTTTTTCATTTCAGCTCGCCGATTCCAGCTGCGCGTCCATCATCTCCTGCTCCGTTGCCCACTGCTCGCGCTGCTCGTCCCGGTGGGAGAGGCGTGTGCTGCCCGACTCGACTGCGGGCCCTGGCGGTCTTCGGGAGGTCTGCAGACGCGCACGAGCAGTCGGGGTGGTCAGGGCGCGTACAGTACATCATTGGAAACTCAGGGCTCGGGCTGCAGCGGGTGGTCGAAGCCGAGATGCATTATAGCACATTGGCTGCCTCAATCCATGTCGCGGACTCTTGCGGCAGGCTCGTGCCCTCGACGACGTCTATGAGGAACTTGACCATTCGATGTGCCGTCGCCGGTGCACGCGGATGTGTCCGACGAGCTTCTTGTCGAGCTTGATTTGCTCGGGGTTGATGTTATGGATTGTTGGTCACTTGTGGGCATTCACCCCAATCCCCGCCTTCCACCCAAGGAGAAGGGGCGTTGGAGGGCCGCTGCCTTCCGCCTGCTTGTGGATGCGCCGGTGTGGCGCGCAGCGTCCGCGAAGCCGAGGCTCAGCAGGGAGCTTGGCGGCGTCGAGTGGTGCCCAGGGGGTGACTGCCGGGCGCGTCGCCTCCCATAATGGGAGACGAGCTGAGGACGGATGCGCCTTGCCCCGCCCTTGGTTTCCTCAAGGACCGATGCGCTGTACGGGACTCCCGCAAGCCTATGGTGGGCACCTGTTTGGTGTTGTATGTGCAGTAGTGACGTGACCATGGTTCTGTATCCGTTAGTCCGTCTTCTTTTCAGTCGGTCTTTCAGTTCGTCAGTCAGAGCAGTGTTTAGTTGTCAGGGCTTGAGAAATCATTTGTTTGATTGTAACCGGGCGCGTGTTTGGGTGTCCCAAGGGGGGAAGTCAGCAGAGAAAATTGCAATAGCCACCGTTTAAGCGGCGATGGGAAAGCCCTTTTCACCCCCATCTAACCTTCCCCATAGAGGGGGGGAAGGGAACACTAATGCACACTTTCTTTCAGTAGTTCAGTCAGTGACCTTCGACAGGTGAGGGGGTCAAGTGGAGAAACAGACCATCTGGAGGCACAGAAGGCGGGATAGGAGCGTGTAATCGCGGGTTTAGGGTTTTCATGGCAGATGCTTTCGGAAAATCGGTGTCAGCAAAACGCCTTTGTATCAAATGTAAACATAACATAGGTTGTGTTGACCATTCCCATTTTTCCATGTCATTAACGAGCGAATCGAGAAATCTGAACTCTTTAAATGGCGTATGTGCGACGATTAAGATTCTCACACACCGCTGCTCTGCTTCAGAATGACAAGTAAGGGGCGCTGTGTTCAGAATACAGGGCGAAGCCCGGGCGTTCGAATGACAGGTAGGAACACCTTCAATGAACAGAATTGCTACTTTTCGGGTCCAAAACCTTTTATCAAATGCAATAGAAAACCTAGTCCAGAAAACTACTTGTCGACTTGCCATCGCGTTCGTGGGTGGACGCTTCTTGCCCCCGGAGCTTAGCGGGGACAGCGCCGTTAGTCGCGCTGTTCTGTTCGCCCCCTCGCTGGCAGTGCTCGG
The DNA here is from genome assembly GCA_030341885.1 of Geodia barretti. NCBI lineage: Eukaryota > Metazoa > Porifera > Demospongiae > Tetractinellida > Geodiidae > Geodia > Geodia barretti. The sequence goes on along the minus strand of CASHTH010000782.1, from coordinate 4,467 downwards.
CGCATTGTTGTTCGCAAGCATTGCGGCCTGGTCGCCCTGGGACTGTCGCTGATCGCGCTCGCATTCATCATCGGAGTATTGCGCGTTGGCGCTTGATAGGCGACGCCGGGATGCCAATGTACCCTCAGGGCCCATGTACCTAGCAAGTCCGAGGTCGAAAACAGGGGTTGATGCGTTGTGCTGAGCGATGTGAGGCGATGAGGCGAACTTTGCGCCTCGTTTTCGATGGGGATTAGAGCGCATACGCGCGGGCGGCGGCGAGTGGGATGCCCGGTGCTGGGGTGTTGCTGTATCGTGCGCTTCCGCGCCACACTGAGATAGCGCAGCAGCGGCAAGCGCCCGTACTTACGCTATGGCCTCGATAAACTGCGAGTGTGAAGGCGCATTAGCGAACGCGCAGACTGGACGGGTTCGACTTACGCGGCACTATCTGGCGCGACAGGGCATCGTGAGGTTCCGGATGCGATCTTTCTCGCAGAGTTACGCTGATCGCGCGCGGGTGAGGGGACAGCGTGGTTACTATCCGCTCGCTGTTCGGGTTCAGCGGCGGCTTGCGGCGTCCATTGCGCTGCGCGTTGTGCGCGGCACAACCGCAGGCTGCTCTCGGGCAGGCGACGCTGCTGGAACGCGCGCGGAAGCATCCCGCAAGACTGATTTTATGAGGCGTTTCCGGCAGACGGGAACAGCGCATCTGCTGGCAATATCTGAGGCTGCACTTGTGGGCATGTACTCTGCTCGGCATCAGCCTCGCCGATCTGCCGGACGCTTCTTGGCAGGAAGCAACATCTTCACCTGAAGCGCCTATATCATCAATCATCGGTTAGACGCTGCTGGCGGGCACTTGTCCCCATCGGGTGTGACGAGGGCTGCATCATGGGCAGCCGTCGATCATGCATCGCTGGCGTCGGCATCGGACACAGCGCGGGTCCTCGCTGCGCCAATTGGTTGTCTCGCTAGCCGCGCTGATGTTGCCGTGTCGCATCCATCTCGGTACAGCATATCTTTCAGCTAAGTTTCGCGGAGATAGCAGCATAGCGGCGTTTTGGAGCGTTCGGGGACCGGGAAAGGTCGCCATACGAGCGCGAATTGGGTGGGCGTCACGCTGTACACGCCGTTCAGTGCTGCTGCAAATTATGCTTACCGTGTCTCTTGCCGCAAAACAATTACCACGATGCCGGTGATTGCGTTTCATTCGAGCGAGTGTCCACCGCTGGGCACAGTACCTGCCTTATGTCTTTGACACTGCCTGTCTTGCCATTCTAATCTGGTAAGCGCTGGCGCGGCGCTGTAGGGCTCGGAAAGTTCAACGCTCGCGCTGCCGTTCGGCTGGCTGTGGTGGCATGGGGCGCGGGGGGGGGGCTACCTATCAGGAGTGGTTACGTTCTTGGCAGGCGACGGGGGCTTCGGTTGACATTCGGCAATATAGCTGGGGCAGCGGGTCGTCGGTTTATTACAGCGCCCTTCTGCTGGCATACGGCATCAGGGTAATGTTTCCGGCGTAAGTGCGAACGATGAAGGACTATGTTGGGAGCGTGGGTCCTGACAATCTCACAACGAGTGCGTGGGAGTTCTCAGCATTGTTTGCGAAACGTCCCCTCTCGGGCGCATCGCTATATGGCTGCTTGTACCCGCCGCGTGTGCAGCGTCACGGTGGGTGGTAGCAGGCGCCGCTACGAACGACGACCGTCTGCATGTGATGTTTTTGAATGTCGGTCAAGGCGATGCGCGATATTCATCGAGATCGCCGGGTGGCAGGCAGTGGTCGTTGACGGCCGGATCCGGACCCTTGCTGATGACGCGGCTGCTAGGCGGACGGCGCCATGCGTTTTTCACGACAGGCACCATCGACATCGTGGCCCGCAACACACCCGAACGCGTACAACATAGGGGGGTTGGCGCAGTGCTGGAACGATACGAGTGGGCGCGGTGCTGGAGCGGCGTCGTTATCGAGTATGAATGAAAGCGGCGCATACGAGGCTATGGGCGATGGCGAGATTGTGGGATGCGGAAAGGCAGGAGCAAAGGGGGCGCGAGTAATGACGGCGAGCGCGGGGGCAGGTGATAGATATGGATGCCGATGGCGGTCATTGATGGAGCTGGGGACGCCGCCATACATGAGGCGGCACAGGGAAATCGGACGCGGGACAAAAACAACGATCTGGTGCTGCACTGCCGACGGGTATATGGGGGGAAAGTCAGAATACTTCTGACTGGGAGACGTATTTCCGAAGCGGAACGGGCACTATTGGCGAGCGGTGCGGCCACTGGACAGCGACGTGTGAAGTGCCCAGCATTCATGGGAGCGATTAGCAGCTCGGACGCGAGGACTTTAGAGCGCGGTGGGTCCGCCGCTGCGGGTGATTCAGTGGGTGAAGGCCAAAAATTCATACGGTGCATCCGCATGCGAATGTGGTTGGAGAGAGGCTGCGGGAAGATGTGGATGATGGCATTTGCTGTTTGTTTCAGACGGCGGAGCGCGGGGAGGTTGAGTTCAATCCGTGAGGAGAGACGCTGTTGGTGCGGACGGAGCGGTGAGGACAATTCCACAATACCTAGCTTACCAGAAGCGCGTCACGAATAGGGCAACGGAGCCGAGTTGCCATGCCACACCTAGCATCATACCCACCAGCCACTTCAAACGGCGAGTCTCCCATCTCAGCTAAATAGGCTTTTTTGCAAATATGTCACGGCGCTTCTTCGTATGGTAATAAACGTTCTCAGACGTAGCCATGCGCCCCTCCTCTGATTTCAAACGATGAGAAACTCCCACAGAATTTTAGTTAGTTTCTGAAGTTCCTGCATTTGCTTCGGCGGGCATCGCAATTATTCAATGAATGGCATATTCATATCCACGATCGACGAGGGAGAGACGGCCTCTTTAGGAGGATGCTGTGATGCTGTTATTGTTCGGTGTTATAATGCCAAAGCGGCTTATAACTGATACGAAACTCCCGAAACCGAGACACATCTCCGGAGGTGTGATATGGCATGGAGCGGCGACCTGACGGCATTATTCATTTAAAGCCGCGCTTGGCGTGAAAGCCATTATAGCGGCGTACTGGCAGCACGAACCTTCCCCCCCCGCTAGGGGGCGGCAGTCAAGACAAGGCGCGCGATTCTGGAGGCGATGAACAAGGGAGGTCCGGATGAGTGAGGTCTGGACGAGATGAACGAGCAGCAAGCAGAATAATCGCGAATGCGACGGGCGCGGAGGCGGGGCTTCGTATCGAGCGAAGAGGCGGGCGGACTAGTAATGCAAGCCGGCCGCGGTCATCGCCGGCTCGGACCCGGCAAGAGGACAGGCTGCGGATAGCAGCGGCCATGAAGAACGAGATTATATCCACAAGAGCAATCGTTTGCCCTTAAGACCAGTGTTTACCACCTCTGTCGGCGCGAAGTTGTGGAGATTCGGCCGACCCGGCAGGCGCTGCCAGATGGCAGCTTGCAGAGGCTTCACCCGAGAACATCGGCGCAGTCGCCGTACCTGTTATCGCCGTTTATCACACGGCGTTCCATTTTCGTTCCCGGAGGGTCTGCGAGATCAGCGCAACAGCCACGCCGTTCCGGTCATCGTTGACGCGGCCCGTCGATGCTGCCGCCACGTCCAATCTGCGACCGCTTCACCACTGAGGGGGGCGCGGACATGGTGTATACAGTGGGGGGCCAAGGCGGTTCGTGGACCGCAGGGACGGTCTTGTGCGTCGCGCCGACCTGATAGGACGATGCATCGCCAATGCCGCACCCCACAGTTCTTGGCGCGGGCCATGAGGTCGCCAAAGAAAGAGATTATCGGGCGATGCGCGCCATCCAGATATTGTGGACGAGGACGAGGATGCGGAGATGGCGATTTTGTTGTACAGCCGCCAAGCGCAGGCAGGTTGTTGACGCGTCGCGGAGGTTGACGGGTGCCGCGTTTCGCTGGAGCACGACGAGCATAACTATCTCATACAGCATTGCGGTGATGCGTCTTTCACGAGGGCCTGGCGCTGGGCCGGGGAGCGGCAAAGAGGTGTATCAGGAGGATGATAGCAGGGGGAACCAGCCGAGATAACCTGCCATGCATATTCGATCCGGACGAACTGGCCGGTTGACCCCCTTCAAAATGCGACGACGAAGAGCTTGAAATAGGATACGGCGGCGAGCGAGGTGTGATGTGCTGCTGGCTCGCACTGACGCTACTCGGCTAAGACCAAATGGCAAGAAGATAAGAGGGACTGGGTTGCCTCCGCACGATGGCGTTCCACTAAGTTTTCTGTTATGTGGGAGGGAAAGAAGGCACAAAATTTATCTGGATTTGACATTAACGAAGTAGGTTGGTGAGTTTAATTCCAGCAATTGGCAATATACTCCACAATTAGGGCTTTCGTCAGATTCTTTCGTAGCGAGCCTTAGAGTGAACATGTTTCGCGACTGTTTAATGTCAAGCGTCAGTGGTTCGTATTTGTAATCGTCGCTTCGACAATGGCG
>CASHTH010000781.1:0-14421 GCA_030341885.1 Geodia barretti | reverse complement strand
CAAGTGTGGCAGGATATCGCACTAGACCCACACTTTGTGCTGGGCACACAATAAAACAGACAAAAGCAAACTTCAACTCTGAAATAAGTTTCTGTATATTATAGCACATACCTAGGCAATTGGTTGTTGCTGGAAGTAAGGACAAATACATCTTGAATGCGGAGTTTCATATTATAGATGTACTTACGGCATGAATCGCCGTCATTATGAGTGGAGAAGTTGAAGACTGAGGCCCGAAACCAACACTGTTCCCAGCTGCAACCTGCAAATACACCGATAAGCGCATGACACTCACAAAGAAAAGGATGGAAAGGACATGATGCTGGTCTTTATAGGTAGGACAAGCTACCTGCTAAAGGCCAATATACATGGCAAAACTTTGTTGTGGTAGGGTAGCAGTAGAAAAGCAGAAGACTTACTGTTACTCTGAACTTTCCGGAGGTCCAGGGGATATCAGATGATTGGATGATGTAGAAGGTCTGATCATTAGTGGTGGTGACAGTGCTCGTAGTGGAGGTCCCTGACCTACTGAACACCAGTCTGTAGCCCGTGATGACTCCATTTGGCTCCTCTGGGGGGTTCCATACCACATAGGGATACGTCCCCTGAACTCCATTCACCACTCCTGGACCTTGAGGAAACCAGAATAGAGTCATAAATAAGGGGGTTAAAATGGGAGGAATGTGTGTGTATTGGTTATGTAAGATATCTAATCTGCACCCTTTTTCCCAGGCCCGCGCATACGTGGGCCTGCGCGCGGTGAGGTCACGTGGAGAAAGAGAGGGTGTGTGTGCTAGACTAACACTTAATGTTGTATACTTACGAGCTCTGACGTTGTAGTGCACTCCCCTTCAGTCCTGAGGTGTTCTCCATCAGGGTCCTGGTCACTGACTCCATTGTGGGATGTCACTCTGACACAGTACTGAGTGTGTGGTCTTAGGCCAGAGATTGTCCTACTGGTGGTACTTCCACTGAGGAATACTGTCCCAGTGAACGACCCCAGGTTGTCTGGGTCACTTATTTCCACCTGATAGTAGAGATCTCTCCTCCCACCAAGGTCTGCTGGTGCTGACCATCTGACAGTTATACTGCTCTGTTGGGGACTCAGTGAAAGGCTGCCTGGAGCACTGGGAGGTTCTGCACAGAGGGAAAATAGCCAAACATTATAATAAGCGAGTATGACATGTTCTGTTGTATACTTACGTGTACATTTTTCACTTGGAAGTTCATTGGCTGGAAGAGTGAGGAAGCGCTGTGCTCCTAGTGCAGTCATTCTGTTCACGTTGTTTCTATCGTAGTCATCCAAACACTCACATTCGTCGGCAGCCACCTCATCAGTTTCACAATTGGCAGGACATTGCTGGCAGGTAGTGTCTTCACTGGAACGATACTGACCAGCTCCACAAGCTGTGTGAAAGCTTTATGTTCAAACAAGCCATGTAAAACGGAGGATAGTGACTTACTAATACACTCCGTCTGCCTATCCTCATATCCAAGTCTACACTGACACACAGGACTTTGAGAACCCCATGTGCCATCACTGCCACATTTGACTCTTGAGCTTCTAGGCACTGCATTTTCAACACAACTGATATCAATATTTGTTGAGCCAGACATTGGAGCAGGAGCATCAAGATATTGGACCAGTCCAACCTGACGAGACTTGCAGTTATTGCGATAGACTCTCAGTCTTGATAGAGCTATACATGACCCAATGTCCTGGACAGCTATGTAGAAACCGGTGGAAGATGGTGGCAGAGTGAAATTGTAGGTATTGGTGTAAGTCTTTGAGGAAACAGGTCCTTCTGGTACTGCAAAATTTTCATAATTTTGTGCATTCATGTATCCATTTCCACTGGTGCTGGGGAGCTGTTGTGAGTTAGTCATGTAGTGGAGAAGATTGAATCTTTGTATACACCCTTGCCGATCTCTACAACTCTGCAATGAGTAAATCGCCTCTACATGTATCGTCACATCATAGTTGTATATGCTGGAGTCAAAATCTGGACTGATGTGTTGAGTAAAGAGCCAGTTATTCTGAGTGGCTCCTTCTCTTCTCCATCCACAAACACGTGTCTGAAATCGACATATTCCTCCAGCTCCTTGCTGCCACTGAAACATGCAGTATAATATTTACACCTTTACTTTTTTGTATATAGCTAACTCACATAGGTTGGGTTCAGTGTTCCAGGAGTGACATCATTTACATCAAAACTGAAGTCATTCCAGACTGCAGTAGCTATGGGAGAGTTCCCAGTTCCATTTCCAGGTAAGAGGTTCTCGTAACTGTAACTGTCCATCAGATTCGTCTCATTGTCGGGATATTGTGGGGGATTTGAGTGATTAACTGTACATCGATCATCCTCATCTCCTGGAGCCTGGGCCCAGCACAGGCTCAGAAACACAAGCAAGTATGCCTATGAAAGGAAATTGCAGTTAATGAGTTTTTGCCCACTCACAGTGTGTAGGAGTAAGTCACTATAATTATACTAACCCAGAAATTATGCTCTACTATTCGTCATCTGAGCTACTCTAAGGTGAAATCAAGGCTGTCCATTCCTTAGATGGTACTTCGACTCTCACCAAGTCTTTAAGGTGTTAGATTATGTTCGTGTGTGTGTATCCGTTTTGAGCTGTTGACCATAAACACGTCGAGATGTACATTGGCCTCAAAGAAAACAAGGAAAGATAATCTATAGTTATCACACGGCTAGTTGTGTCTACTTTCCCCCTACTTAGTTTCCTAATGGCAAAAGTCTCAGAGCAGGATGTTATGGATATTGCTGCGACCACACATTTGTTTGGCTTAGCTTGAGATGTCTTTATATTGCACTTTTAAGGAGTGTGTTGTACAGTGTTGTAGTAGCTACAGCTTTGTTTATTCACCAAGTCACCTTGGTACTAAGATAACATTGTTGCCCCAAAAGGGTTCCCTAACAATATGTGCAGCTAGCTAATGGCAGTCTGATTGTTTAGCAACTTTCTCAAGTGAGACTTACATTATTGAGACATATTTTAGTGTGGTCTGCCTAGGCTACCAGGTCCAAATAAACAGATGCCATACAAGAGCTGTTTCTTGAGTATATATGTTAACTGCGAAGATGCACCTACATCTACGCATAATAACCTATACCTTTTCTACCAAACCCAACAATCAGGACTTTGTCATTCTCCTCTACAAAGTTCAGACAGCCGTATTTTTGCCCGTTTTATTAGAATCATATGCAACATTATAATTGTGCGAGGATAAAATAATTATTGAGAAATCTGACATTCACACGACTAGGAAGGCTCGCTTGCTCGCCTGTCAAGGCAATGCAATGACAAACTAATATGGTCTTTAATTAATGATTTGCCGGGCAATTGCTTCAGGAAACCAACAGTGCATGAAAATTGCAGTATGTCAAGAATGTCATGGGGCAGAGATAATGTTCCACACTCCATACACACCGCAACTTTCATGCATGACAATGGAAGTTTGAGATTGAAACTGACAGTAAATTAAATTATATAATAATTGTTGATTAATTGCCATTATTTGTAGCTAACGTCTGTGGAATGAGGCTGGTCAAGGGCCAAGTTTGATGTGGCGAGACTAGTGGGCAAGCAAGCGCTGTAGTTAATCTTATTACACTGCACATCCAGCCAGCGCCGTATACACAGCCGTCAGCAACAAACATTAGCTAAAGCTATTACGTTCCTTCAAGACAACAAACAATGCTTAGCTAGGTATTCTTGAATTCGTGGCCACACCACACGTAATACTGATCGCTACACTCAGTAGCGCCGGAAAATAGCTGTATATCCCTGGTAGCATTATGATACGTACGAACGTTGTCAGTCGTGTAACTTACAACAAAGGCTAGTAGCATCGTTCTCCGATTTGTTGGCCCGAACCCAAACCAGCGCACCATAGCTGTTTGATCGCTGACTTTCCAACAACAGTAACAGAATCCCTGTGATTAGTAGACTAGGAACCAAGTGCGAGCTGCAGCGGCGGTCCTCGCGCTAATTATTAGGAATTTTGCGGTCAGTGCGCATGCTCAGGAGAACTAGCTTCGTCCAGATGCCCAAACAAGGAGAACTTCAATCGCTACTATTACAGACTTCCTGTTTGGGTACATCTCTTATGGGCTAGAGTATACTGTGTAATGGCACATTGCTGACTGTCTTAGAAGCTTCTGCTGTCACTCACTCACTTTTACTGCAAGACAAACTAAACTCCATTTAAATAATTAGTCAGGGGGCCTGTGGAGTGATTTTAGCCTCAAAGGACACTCTCAAGCCTACCTTTCATAGCAGAAACAGCTTTTCAGGGGCAAATGTAAAACATACAAATTATTCCCTCAATAGGTCCTGATTCTAAGGACAAATGCAGAATGCGGAAAATATTCCTCCTACACAGTGGAGCAGGTGGAACAGAGCCCTGCCCACAGTGTTTACTCTGCAGTTCACCTCACTCCAATAAACACTGGCAGATAAACACACTGCTCCGGCGGTTGGAGTGATAGTATCCAAAGACAGAGTTCTTTGCTCTCTAATAGTATATGGAGACGCAGTAACCACATCCTTAGAAGGTTCATCCGCTGTATATTTAGCTTCTTTCACATGAAGCCTCCCAAGAAAGGCCTGGGAATGAGGCTGGTGTTTGTTAGGTAGTAAAAGGAGCATGCTTAGCTGGGAGTCCCAGCATTCGTACACTAGGATGGAAAGTTAAAAAAATATGTCCAGTTCATATGTTGTGTGTTATCTGTACACACTTTCCATTTCCCAATTTTCCTTACTGTATGCGTTAATAGTACACATCACAATGTATTGTTTGCCGTCAATGTAACTTTTCCCAAATATAGGTGCACTTTAAATGCTTAAAGGAAAACTTGTTGTTGATGGGAGTGGGTTTGACTGGTGCATGATTGACAAGCGTGAGTCCACAGAAGTAAACAGGGCACCTGAAGTTGATGTGAACATGTAAGAATGAAAAGCACTAAAGTGCAAACCCTCGGCGAACTGGGCACCGCTAATTGATGGGCTGGGCTGCTATTAGTATGTAGTATACTCATGGTCTCCCGCTAGTAGCGTCCGACACGGGCTAGCTACAGTAGTAGATAGCATGTGGGAGTCGATACACGCCCTTAGTTGTGACTTCTCGTGCCTTCAAGATACACAGAGCAAGCGGACCTGAGCCTGTTGAAAATATAAGCGCATGCGCATTTTCCGCAGCGATAAAAATGGCCGACTAGCATTAGCCGTTCAATGGCGGAAGCGCTCTAGCTTTGCAACGAAGCATTTTCAGAGAAAACCGTTCGAAAATTCAGACCTTCGTTGCCCGTTAGGTAGGTAGGTCGTATCCTTTGCGAGACGAACAGACATTCGAGAAGTGAGATTGAGAGTAACAGACAGACAGACAGACAAACCCAACTACAGTACCCTCGCTGCGCATGCGCGCCGAGGGTAAAAACAGTCAGGTTTGTAATAGAGAAAACTGCTGTAGTATATATATAAGTAGTAATGCATGTATGTGCATACACAAACTTATGAGTGTAGGCGGCCCTAGTGAATGCTTCCACAGGCTAGTAACTTGACCACAGTGAAAACACACAAGGTGTACTGAGTACTAAGGGGTGCATGCTATTTCAGAGTTTTGTAAGACTTAAGAGTAAATGTTTGCGTGCACTGTGTACACGCGATTTTGTTATTGTAGCTCCTCCAGAGGCACTTATACGTTGCATGACTTTGATAGCTATCTTGCTTATAGGTGACTCGTGCTTACTTACCCACAACTCAGAATGAAAAACAAGTACGAGTCACTCACTTGCTGGCAGTATATACCTTGCCACGCTTAGGAAATGATTTCGATAACTACATTATATATATATACATTATAACTAAAACTAACAGCAAAATGCTAACTATAACTAGCAGCAAATGACAAACTCAAGTTTTTAATCAGAATTCACATGTTTGGAGCTCTATGCCTAGAGTCAATAATTACGTCAAACTTGAAAGCGGAAGGTAGCTCCTTTATTGGTCTGACATCCTTTAGGAACTACTCTCAGGCGATGGGCACCAGGACTTAGACCAGTCAGAGGACTGGAACCTGTGTGAGAGAGATACGTACGTGTGGAAGCAGTTGTCTGTGCTATAGCTATATCGAGTGGCATACAGTTTGGTAGGACTGTTCCATCGAGTTTGCAGGTGTATCCAGCAATGCAGAGCCAACACCACGGAACACAAATGTAGCTGAAGTCCCAACCACTTCGATGTCACCCACCAGTTCAACAGTACATACTTCTGTGTGAGTGATCATGTGACAATGAACAGTCAGTATCTATATTATACTACATATTTGTCAGCCATAGACTAAAACTTAAAACACTATTTTAAGGCCACTGGAAGGGTATGGCAAACAGGAATGTAGGCTAACTATGGAAGTGGATCAATGGATAACAAAAGTGACTATTCACACATGGGGACAGCAGTACAGCACAAATGTATTACAAACCGCTATTGCAGAGAGGTGGCTGTCCACTCCATGCCCCGTCACTCCCACAGGTTCTGACACTGTCGCATCCAACTAGTCTGAATCCTTGGGAGCACGTGTACACTGCCCGTGAACCAACATGTAAACTATCGTAAGTAACAGAGCCGTCTGCAGGATTCTGCAACTCTGGACATCTTAACCCTGAAAAACAAAAAGTGTTAGAGCAGGAAGAAAGCCAACCAATGGAAGTAAAATGCATACTTTCAGTTTGACAAATCTGTCTCCCACTGACAGTGACTGCACGATATCCAGTATCACATTCGCACTGAGGAGTTGTACCAGTCCAGCTACCAGTAGAAGTGCACGTGACACTCATACTAAAGCCAGTTCTGACGTGAGCATTGTCAGCACACTGTGTAGTGACAGTCAATGATCCACTGGCTAGAGCTAGTGTAGTAGGGTAGCGAACTAGACCAACACTTCTTGCTTGGCACACATCATTATCTGAACAGATGAGCTTAAATTAGTATCATTTTGAAACAAGTCACCAAGAGACATACCAGGACATGGTACAGGAGTAGGACAGCCTGGATAAATTAAATACGTGAGTCAGAAAATTTGTGATTACATTTTAAGATGCTTACCGTCGTCAGCACATAGAGTTGAATCTAAAATACAACAAATTTATTTAGTCTCAAATTGTGCAATATAACCTGAACATGCTTACTGGCAACAACAAATTTTTGAGAAAAAGAACCAACGCGACCGCTTGTGTCTATTGCACGGATCTGAAAGTAATTGATGTGATATCACACTAATTTTAGAAAATTGCTCACTTACATCAGCATACACAGTTCTGCCATCAGGAATATCATCAACTCTTGTCCACTGTCTCCCTATCTCACTGTTGCGCTGTATACTTCTGTAGCCACTAGTACTAGTTTCGTATGTGCTTCCGTCAAAGAACCTGACAACGTAACTCAGTTTTACTCCCTCATTGCCTGGTGGAGGTTTCCATAGATATCACCCCGACAACCCAACACCTTAGTCTCATTCACAGCTCCTGAAATGACACACAAAGTTATATGCCAAATTAGTAACCTCATACTCTTACCTATTGACGGTGGATCTGGAAAAATTAAAAAAACATAATAGTAAGAGCAATTTATGGCATTAAGAGTTCAAACAATATTTTGAAATTCTTTATCTGACCTGTTGTTCGGGGACATGTGGTGTCTGAAAGGGAAAAACAGAGAACTTGGGTTTGTTTCAAGTGTGGCGAGACACTCTAATACTACCTTCAGTTTGACAACTCTGGCCTCCCACAACAGTGACTTGCACGATTCCAGTATCACATTCACACGAGGATGTACCAGATCCACTACCACTCAAAGTCTACACCTGACACTCAACTAAGCCAGTTCTGACGTGAGCATTGTCACACACTGTTAGTGACAGCCGCTGATCCACTGGCTGGAGCTAGTGTAGTAGGATAGCGAACTAGACCAACATTTCTAGCAGGGCATGTGTTAGAGTAACACCTTAAAAACAAGTAAATCATTTGAAAGATGGTAGCTAATTAATATGCTTATCTTTGACAATCTGTCTCCCACTGACAGTGACTGCACGATATCAGTATCACATTCACACTGAGGAGTTTACCAGTCCAACTACCACTAAAGCTACAACCTGACCTACTCCGAACTAAAGCCATTTCGACGTGTCATTGTCAGCACACTGTTTAGTGACAGCCACTGATCCACTGGCTGGAGCTAGTGTAGTAGTATAGCGACTGACCAATATTTCTACAGGGCATGTAGTGGAGGAAGACCTGCAAGAAAAATCAAATTAATTTTAGTGACATAATACTAAGATTCTTACTTGAGTTTGACAATCCTGCCTCCCACTAACTGACTGCACGATACCAGTACATCACAATCTGAACACATGAAATAGTTTTGAGTAAACAGATCATTTTTGAAACAATTCATCAAGAGGACGTACCAGGATCAAGGTAAAGGGGCGGACAACCTGGATGGATTTAATCACCTGAGTGAAACTTTGTGAATAAAAAAGGCTTATACCATCAGCACATGAGTTGAATCTGAATTAAAAAATTGTTGATCACTCTGTAATGTTACACACACCAACATGCTTACTGGCAACAACAAGCTTATTTTTGAGAAAAAAGACCAACATTGCCACTTGTGTTTCTTGCACGGATCTGAAAGTAGTGTTATCATAATTATACACAGCTGATTATAAATATTGCCCACTCACATCAGCATACACAGTTCTACCATCAGGAATATCATTAACTCTTGTCCACTGTCTCCCTATCTCACTGTTGCGCTGTATACTTCTGTAGCCACTAGTACTAGTTTCGTATGTGCTTCCGTCAAAGAACCTGACAACGTAACTCAGTTCTACCCTCATTGCCTGGTGGAGGTTCCAGATATGAGCCCACACAACCCAACACCTTAGTCCTCATTCACAGCTCCTGAAATGACGAACAAAGTTATATGCCAAATTAGTAACCTCATACTCTTACCTATTGACGGTGGATCTGGAAAAATAAAAATAAAACATAATAGTAAGAGCAATATTATGGCATTAAGAGTTCAAACGTTTATCTGACCTGTTGTTGGGGGACATGTGGTTTCTGAAGGGGGAAAACAAGAGAATGTTGGGTTTTTGTTTCAAGTGTGGCGAGAGCACTCTAATTCTTACCATCGGTTTGACAAATCTGCCTCCCACTGACAGTGACTGCACGATATCCAGTATCACATTCACACTGAGGAGTTGTACCAGACCAGCTACCACTAGAGCTACACCTGACACTCAGACTAGAGCCAGTTCTGACGTGAGCATTGTCAGCACACTGTGTAGTGACAGCCGCTGATCCACTGGCTGGAGCTAGTGTAGTAGGATAGCGAACTAGACCAACACTTCTAGCAGGGCATGTAGTTAGAGTAACACCTTTAAGAAACAGAGTAAATCATTTGAAAGATGGTAGCTAATTAATAATGCTTACTTTGACAAATATGTCTCCCACTGACAGTTACTGCACGATATCCAGTATCACATTCACACTGAGGAGTTGTACCAGTCCAACTACCACTAGAGCTACACCTGACACTCAGACTAAAGCCATTTCTGACGTGAGCATTGTCAGCACACTGTGTAGTGACAGCCACTGATCCACTGGCTGGAGCTAGTGTAGTAGGATAGCGAACTAGACCAACACTTCTAGCAGGGCATGTAGTTAGAGTAACACCTTTAAGAAACAGAGTAATCATTTGAAGATGGTAGCTAATTAATAATGCTTACTTTGACAAATATTCTCCCACTGACAGTTACTGCACGATATCCAGTATCACATTCACACTGAGGAGTTGTACCAGTCCAACTACCACTAGAGCTACACCTGACACTCAGACTAGAGCCAGTTCTGACGTGAGCATTGTCAGCACACTGTGTAGTGACAGCCACTGATCCACTGGCTGGAGCTAGTGTAGTAGGATAGCGAACTAGACCAACATTTCTAGCTGTGCAAGTAGTTGGGGGCACCTGTGGAAAACAGAGTAAGTCATTTGAAAGATGGTAGCTAGCTACTAAATAATGCTTACTTTGACAAATCTGCCTCCCACTGACAGTGACTGCACGATATCCAGTATCACATTCACACTGAGGAGTTGTACCAGTCCAGCTACCACTAGAGCTACACCTGACACTCAGACTAAAGCCAGTTCTGACGTGTGCATTGTCAGCACACTGTGTAGTGACAGCCACTGATCCACTGGCTGGAGCTAGTGTAGTAGGATAGCGAACTAGACCAACATTTCTAGCTGTGCAAGTAGTTGGGGCACCTGTGGAAAACAGAGTAAGTCATTTGAAAGATGGTAGCTAGCTACTAAATAATGCTTACTTTGACAAATCTGCCTCCCACTGACAGTGACTGCACGATATCGAGTATCACATTCACACTGAGGAGGTGTACCAGTCCAACTACCACTAGAGCTACACCTGACATTCAGACTAGAGCCAGTTCTGACGTGAGCATTGTCAGCACATTGTGTAGTGACAGTCAATGATCCACTGGCTGGAGCTAGTGTAGTAGGATAGCGAGCTAGACCAACACTTCTTGCCTGGCACTCATCACAATCTGAACACATGAAATAGTTTGAGTAAAACAAGATCATTTTGAAACAAGTCATCAAGAGGACGTACCAGGACAAGGTAAAGGGGGAGGACAGCCTGGATGGATTTAATCACATGAGTGAAAACATTTGTGAATAAAAAAGCTTACCATCAGCACATAGAGTTGAATCTGAAAGTTAAAAAAATTGTTGATCACTCTGTAATGTTACACCACCAACATGCTTACTGGCAACAACAAATTTTTGAGAAAAAGGACCAACATTGCCACTTGTGCTTCTTGCACGGATCTGAAAGTAGTGTTATCATAATTATACACAGCTGATTATAAATATTGCCCACTCACATCAGCATACACAGTTCTACCATCAGGAATATCATTAACTCTTGTCCACTGTCTCCCTATCTCACTGTTGCGCTGTATACTTCTGTAGCCACTAGTACTAGTTTCGTATGTGCTTCCGTCAAAGAACCTGACAACGTAACTCAGTTTTACTCCCTCATTGCCTGGTGGAGGTTTCCAAGATATCACCCCACAACCCAACACCTTAGTCTCATTCACAGCTCCTGAAATGACGAACAAAGTTATATGCCAAATTAGTAACCTCATACTCTTACCTATTGACGGTGGATCTGGAAAAATAAAAATAAAACATAATAGTAAGAGCAATATTATGGCATTAAGAGTTCAAACGTTTATCTGACCTGTTGTTGGGGGACATGTGGTTTCTGAAGGGGGAAAACAAGAGAACGTTGGGTTTTTGTTTCAAGTGTGGCGAGAGCACTCTAATTCTTACCAACGGTTTGACAAATCTGCCTCCCACTGACAGTGACTGCACGATATCCAGTATCACATTCACACTGAGGAGTTGTACCAGACCAGCTACCACTAGAGCTACACCTGACACTCAGACTAAAGCCAGTTCTGACGTGAGCATTGTCAGCACACTGTGTAGTGACAGCCACTGATCCACTGGCTGGAGCTAGTGTAGTAGGATAGCGAACTAGACCAACATTTCTAGCTGTGCAAGTAGTTGGGGCACCTGTGGAAAACAGAGTAAGTCATTTGAAAGATGGTAGCTAGCTACTAAATAATGCTTACTTTGACAAATCTGCCTCCCACTGACAGTGACTGCACGATATCCAGTATCACATTCACACTGAGGAGTTGTACCAGTCCAGCTACCACTAGAGCTACACCTGACACTCAGACTAAAGCCAGTTCTGACGTGTGCATTGTCAGCACACTGTGTAGTGACAGCCACTGATCCACTGGCTGGAGCTAGTGTAGTAGGATAGCGAACTAGACCAACATTTCTAGCTGTGCAAGTAGTTGGGGCACCTGTGGAAAACAGAGTAAGTCATTTGAAAGATGGTAGCTAGCTACTAAATAATGCTTACTTTGACAAATCTGCCTCCCACTAACAGTGACTGCACGATATCGAGTATCACATTCACACTGAGGAGGTGTACCAGTCCAACTACCACTAGAGCTACACCTGACATTCAGACTAGAGCCAGTTCTGACGTGAGCATTGTCAGCACATTGTGTAGTGACAGTCAATGATCCACTGGCTGGAGCTAGTGTAGTAGGATAGCGAGCTAGACCAACACTTCTTGCCTGGCACTCATCACAATCTGAACACATGAAATAGTTTGAGTAAAACAAGATCATTTTGAAACAAGTCATCAAGAGGACGTACCAGGACAAGGTAAAGGGGGAGGACAGCCTGGATGGATTTAATCACATGAGTGAAAACATTTGTGAATAAAAAAGCTTACCATCAGCACATAGAGTTGAATCTGAAAAGTTAAAAAATTGTTGATCACTCTGTAATGTTACACCACCAACATGCTTACTGGCAACAACAAATTTTTGAGAAAAAGGACCAACATTGCCACTTGTGCTTCTTGCACGGATCTGAAAGTAGTGTTATCATAATTATACACAGCTGATTATAAATATTGCCCACTCACATCAGCATACACAGTTCTACCATCAGGAATATCATTAACTCTTGTCCACTGTCTCCCTATCTCACTGTTGCGCTGTATACTTCTGTAGCCACTAGTACTAGTTTCGTATGTGCTTCCGTCAAAGAACCTGACACGTAACTCAGTTTTACTCCCTCATTGCCTGGTGGAGGTTTCCAAGATATCACCCCACAACCCAACACCTTAGTCTCATTCACAGCTCCTGAAATGACGAACAAAGTTATATGCCAATTAGTAACCTCATACTCTACCTATTGACGGTGGATCTGGAAAAATAAAAATAAAACATAATAGTAAGAGCAATATATGGCATTAAGAGTTCAAACGTTTATCTGACCTGTTGTTGGGGACATGTGGTTTCTGAAGGGGAAAAAACAGGAGAACGTCGGGGTTTTTGTTATTGCTGTGGTGAACGCACTATAATGCTTACCATCGGTTCGACAAATCTGCCTCCCACTAACAGTGACTGCACGATAGCCAGTATCACATTCACACTGAGGAGTTGTACCAGACCAGCTACCGCTAGAGGTACACATGACATTCAAACTTTCACTGGTTCTGATAGCATTGTCAGCACACTGTGTAGCGACAGCCGCTGATCCACTGGCTGGAGCTAGTGTAGTAGGATAGTGAACTAGACCCGAACTCGTAGCAGGGCATGTAGTTGGGGTATCACCTTTAGAAACAGAGAAAACCATTTGAAAGATGGTAGCTACAATGCTTACATTGACAAATCTGTCTTCCCACTAACAGTGACTGCACGATATCCAGTATCACATTCACACTGAGGAGTTGTACCAGTCCAACTACCACTAGAGCTACACCTGACACTCAGACTAAAGCCAGTTCTGACGTGAGCATTGTCAGCACACTGTGTAGTGACAGTCACTGATCCACTGGCTGGAGCTAGTGTAGTAGGATAGCGAACTAGACCAACACTTCTTGCCTGGCACTCATCACAATCTGAACACATGAAATAGTTTGAGTAAAACAAGATCATTTTGAAACAAGTCATCAAGAGGACGTACCAGGACAAGGTAAAGGGGGAGGACAGCCTGGATGAATTTAATCACATGAGTGAAAACATTTGTGAATAAAAAAGCTTACCATCAGCACATAGAGTTGAATCTGAAAGTTAAAAAAATTTGTTGATCACTCTGCAATGTACACCACCAACATGCTTACTGGCAACAACAAATTTTTGAGAAAAAAGACCAACATTGCCACTTGTGTTTCTTGCACGGATCTGAAAGTAGTGATACCATACACAGCTGATTATAAATACTGCCCACTTACATCAGCATACACAGTTCTGCCATCAGGAATATCATTAACTCTTGTCCACTGTCTCCCTATCTCAAGGTTGCGCTGTATCCTTCTGTAGCCACTAGCACTAGTTTCGTATGTGCTTCCGTCAAAGAACCTGACAATATAACTCAGTTTTACTCCCTCATTGCCTGGTGGAGGTTTCCATGATATCACCCCACAACCCAACACCTTAGTCTCATTCACAGCTCCTGAAATGACACACAAAGTTATATGCCAAATTAGTAACCTCATACTCTTACCTATTGACGGTGGATCTGGAAAAATAAAAAAAACATAATAGTAAGAGCAATATGGCATTAAGAGTTCAAACATTATTTTGAAATTGTTTATCTGACCTGTTGTTGGGGGACATGTGGTTTCTGAAGGGGAAAAACAAGAGAACGTTGGGGTTTTTGTTACAAGTGTGGCGAGAGCACTCTAATACTTACTTTGAGTTCGACAAATCTGTCTCCCACTAA
>CASHTH010000779.1:0-22774 GCA_030341885.1 Geodia barretti | reverse complement strand
ACACAAGCCCTATATTGTCGCAAAGCACTAGTGATCTCTATCGTATGATGTGCAGCTATGACTCGTTTCCTATGCACGTAAGACTGGTAGCAAATACCCTCTCTGACAGGTCCTCAGGTGACTGTGTTTACTTCAATGTTCGCTCAACTAACCGGTTTTACAATGCTGCTTTCCCTACAGAATTCGTTTGCCAGTCTTCACACTACATTATTCAAAATTCATGTCATGAGTAAGAGTGGCGACAATATAGGGCTTGTGTGGAGTAAGATATGGGCCCGTAGACTATTGCTAGTATGTTTATGTGAAGGCCTAGAGAGTGATTCTCACCGAGTTTTTAGTCGTTTTGTATAATATGCGGATCACGTGAGATTTCACCCGGTGTCATCCCTATATAGAGAGTCTACCGACTCTCTGATAGTAATCACTGAGAAGTGCACGATGGTGTAGCTGTAGAAGTACATCACAAGAAAGCTGGTGGCCATTGGGTGGACTGTCATCTATTGCTTTGTAACCTATCGATTCTTATGAGGGAAGAAATGTAGAAATAGCTTCGCTGAAAGAGAAGAACAGATTTTGTTGGGGATGGAGTCGTACTCAGGTGTTCTGGCTTGAAAGTCTAGCACTGACTCTCAGAGAAAGACTGGTCTTCCTAATTCACTTTAAATCGTGTGTTAGCTACTTCCAGCAGTCGTTGCCTACCTGGCAACCTCACACGGGCACCAACCATGTCATGTGATGCAACGAAGGGAAGTTTTTGTTAGTAGTTTTGCAGATTTTATAGCAGCTATATACGTAGCATGGGTTTCTGGGTGATGAATGTGGGTCACTATGTCATTTTATATAGAGCAGTGTAGCAAACTGTACAAAACATCAACAAAACTAACAGAAATAGTGTTATGATGTCAAACTATCTCTTCTACCTCTGTTTGGTCCTTTGAAAAGTTAATAAATACCTGCAGAGGCCAGAGAACTTAATAACAAACCAACCAACACTAACAGTAATCTTTCGGTAGATACTTAGGTCTACTACTAGAACATTTACAACACATTTTTCGCAAGCAAATTAGAGACATACAGTGTGACCTTCGAACTTGCCCATTATAAGTGGCAACTCGTATTAAGGAATATTATGCACACTTTTTAACTACTAGGTATAATGTGTAGCTACGTAGCTCCCAAGAGGGACACCTGTTCCAGAGTCCTCTATTCCCAGTCTGTCTCTGTGTTCCTCCATCTCTGTGGCCCAGCGCAGATCCTCATTGCACAGCTGGTACGTCACTGCACCCTGTCCCACAGGAATAATGTTATGCCAGTAATTATGTGTCAAACGAAGTATATAGCACAGCAAGGGCAAAGTGATTAATTCAACTACTAGAAGGTGAATGCAGGGCATTTTAGGTGAGGTGAGCGAGCACACAATGACTGTATCTGCACAAGCCATCCTAGCCTAAGTAAAACTTGCATCTTGGAAGCACAAAGATTGGAAAGAGTTGCAGCTTATAGGTCAGGTATCGAAGAGTGCAGCGAATGCTGCCAAATGGACGAGAGTTCTCTCGCTGACTGGATAAAAGTTTTCAAATCGTTTCGGATAGAAAGATGCGCGTAATAATAATGCATGCGCAGTTGGACGACGTACGGATCAGTAACAATAAATGACAGTACGCAGCTAGCTACTTGACGTACAACTCGACCAGTTCCACTGCTATGTTGTCATAGGGATGATATAAACACATTCTCAGCTCGAGGTCATTGCAAGTTGTCTGGTTGAGGGTTTTGGTGAAATATGGAGGATTGTGGAAAGAGCTACATGTACTGGTGGAGTGACACTCTTCACCATCCCAGAGAGGGTCATTGGAGTGGAGTCTCTCCCATTCTGTCTTATTCCAGTACCCAGGATACACATACCCTGACTCACAGAAGTAATCCTCTCCAACAAATGGTGGGATGGATGTAGCTCCATTGTCACATGGACAGTTCCATACTTGGGATCTTGTATCATTCTCCCATGCTCCGTTAGCAAATGTCCAGATGTGTTGTCGAGGACTGTCATGCATTACAGCAACACCACTGACATAGGCACTGTCAATTGTAGTTTGTCCACCAATATATCCCCAGTAAAAATTGCTTTCTTTGAAAGATGATGAAATGTATAATGCAATACCTATGACTAGCTACTTCCAGCATGATAAGAATTTGTGGTGCACCCACACATGATGTGGCAATGCATGTCTTGCCCGCTCAACGTAGCTACAGCATAGAGTAATGTGAACATCTATAATATTTACACAGTTGTTAGTGTTGTAGGACAATACGCAATAATATTTGACTGTCTTTACCCTTCAAATGCACCAGGGGAACTCAAGAGAGTCAATCAATTCTGTTGTTACATGTGGCATGATAAAAAATTTGAGATATATACATGCCTCAGGAGACTCCTACTGCACAAAAGCGTATACTTTTCAACTACGCGAGCATTAGGTTGCCGAAGCACAACTGCCAGTGACGGGGAAATGTTTGTGATCCAAAGGTCCATGTTCAGTTTAAGCTCTAGCTTTCAAAATTATTCAACCGTGTATTTTACCACGTCTAAACATTTTAGTACTGTAGCAACTTGGGTTTTGTAGGGATTGTTACTGATAAATGACCAAAGAAGAACAGCAGAGTGGCCATTTCGCAAGAGAGCCAACGTTGTATCAAATGAGCTATTAGAGTAAGCTCCATGTCAAGACTTGCTCCGAATTTCAACAAGATACACCCACAGGGCCAAGGTTTTCCTATGAACTTGTGCCCACTCATGACAATGGATGAAATGAAACCTAACCTGAAATCAAAGGTTGATGCCAGTTGTTCATGAATATTGACAAGATTACACACCTTTAAAAACTGCTGTTGCTATTCTGTGAGAAGAAAACAAAAGGTGTCTTACTCGGCGTTAACTCTCCAGGATTTTCATTATTCAACTCATACTTGCCAGAGGTCTAGTTTCGCGCACTTCAGAGCGCGATTTTTCTGCGCAACGATGGCATCAAAATCTCGCGTCATTCGCGTACAAAACGCCTTCCATCACAGGGTCTGATGTGAAATCCGAATTTTTGACAAGGCAGGTATATATACATGTAGTAGTTGGAAACAGATACACATGCGCATGCGCATAACCCTTAGGGTCACGTGAGAAACCTCAGTGCAGCTATATTATTATAGTAATCACTGCACAATGGTGTAGCTGTAGAATCTTAGCGAGAAGTACATCAGAAGAAAGCTGGTGGCCATTGGGTGGGACTGTCATCTATTGCCTTGTAACCTATCGATTCTTATGAGGGAAGAAATGTAGAGATAGCTTCGCTGAAATAGAAGAATGGACTTTTGTCGGGGATGAGTCGAACTCAGGTGTTCTTCTAGCACTGACTCTCAGAGAAAGGCTGGTCTTCCTAATTCGCTCTAAATCGTGTGTTAGCTACTTCCAGCAGTCGTTGCCTACCTGGCAACCCTCACACGGGCACCAACCATGTCATGTGATGCAACGAAGGGCAATCTTTGTTAGTAGTTTTGCAGATTTTATAGCAGCTATATACGTAGCATGGGCTTCTGGGTGATGAATGTGGGTCACTATAATTATGTCATTTTTATATAGCAAACTGTACAAAACATTTCAACAGAACTAACAGAAATAGTGTTATGATGTCAAACTGTCTCTTCTACCTCTGTTTGGTCCTTTGCAAAGTTAATAAATACCTGCAGAGGCCAGAGATATTAATAACGAACCAACCAACACTATAACAGTAATCTTTCGGTAGATACTTAGGTCTACTACTAGAACATTTACAACACATTTTTCGCAAGAAATTAAAGACATACAGTGTGACCTTCAGACAATTTACTATGCAACACTTGCCTATTAAGTGGCAACTCGTATTAAGGAATATTATGCATACTTTTTGACTACTAGGTATAATGTGTAGCTACGTAGCTCCCAAGAGGGACACCTGTTCAAGAGTGGTCTGGCTGACAGAGTAGTCCTCTATTCCCAGACTGTCTCTGTGTTCCTCTATCTCTCTGAAGACTGTGGCCCAGCGCAGATCCTCGTTGCGCAGCTGGTACGTCACTGCACCCTGTCCCACAGTTATGCCAGTTATGTGTGTCAAACGAAGTAGCACAGCAAGGGCAAAGTGATTAAGCCAACTACTAGAAGGCAAATGCAGGGCATTTTTGGCAACGTGAGTGAGCACACAATGACTGTATCTGCACAAGCAATCCTAGCCTATGTAAAACTTGCATCTTGGAAGCACAAAGATTAGAAAGAGGTATAGCCTCGGTCAGGCATTGAAGAGTGCAGCGAATGCCGCCGAATGGACGAGAGTTCTCTCGCTGACTGGATAAAAGTTTTGAAATCGTTTCGGATAAATAGAAGTGCGTAATCAAAATGCATGCGCATGTACGGATGTATGTATAATTATAAATATAAAAATCGTGCTGTTCAGACCACTAGGTTAGCTCGCTCCTGCTAAGGGGCAGCTGTAAAAAAAAGAGGTGCCCTGGGTGGGATTCAAACCCACGACACTCTGCAGTCTAGCCAAGCGGTGTACCACATGTAGGCAGCAAGCAACGGCATGAGTATTGAGCTTGAAAATATGAGTAGGCAAATAATTTCTATGGCTGCAGCTTCCTGCATGTATGTACTAATTCCTACCCATAAGTGTACTCGAGTAGCCTATAGCATTGGCATTTGAAAACATGGGCAATCAAAGAGGACAGTATAGACAAACACATCCATTGCAGCACAGGTTATCATTTTCTAGTAGCTGGATACCTGGTGCTCCTCTAGAAGATGGGCTCCTGGAAAGGTGTCGTTTATGAAATTGTGAAGTGGACTTGTGTCAAAGTCACTGTTGTTGGTAGTGATTGGTACGAGATGGACATATGAGGAAGAAGCCCTCCTCCTGTTTAGTGTAAATATTATGCACAATGCAACTCTCTTTCTCAAAAACAAAAAATGGCCTGGCCCCTTCATATTGCAAGAAACTCAAGTGAGAGTGTTGGGAGTTATTGGTATCACTACCAACACTCTCAAAATATACATTTGAGCCCTCCTCCTGTTTCATAATGCACAATGCAAATCTCTTTCTCATCACATCAATCATCTATTATTATATGTCCAAGACAGTGAGACTTACAAGGATATTCTTGGTGAATTGCTTAAAACATCTGCCTTTTCTGGTGTCAGCTTTTCCTTACTAGAATGTGACAGTTTTCTTCTAACTTTAGCTTGTAGCAAATATCCAGATCCATACCTGTAGGCACAAACAGCAGTCACCCAAAAGTTATGTTAGTACGACATACCTGTTCTTCAGGTGTTGTATGCTGCCGAGACATTTGAACTGGCCATTGACCATGATGGCAAGTCTGGTACACAGTGCCTCACACTCCTCCATGCTGTAAAACAATGTACGAATTTCATGCCATGAGCATCCAAGAATTGGTGTTAAGGTTGTTTATACATAGGTCTCACAAAATAGTACTAAGTCACCACAAACACGTTTAACCAAACAATGTACAGATCTCACAAGTATGCATTACTGCAGTCATATAATATAATACCTATGTGATGTGAGTATGATGCTCCTTCCCTCTCTAGTAACTCCAGTCAGAACATCCCACAGGTAGCGACGTGTCCCTGGATCCATACCTGTAGTTGGCTCATCCTGAGGGGAAATCAATAATCAGTATACACACAGATATGCATTACATTGAGTGTCGATAAAAGAAATGTGGGTAAGCAAAATGTCCTCACCAGTAAGATGATTGGGGGGTCTCCTATTAGAGCAATAGCAGTGCTCAGTTTCCTTTTGTTACCACCACTGCAGCATTGTTTGCACTCCACACAATCATGTGCATAATGATATACCTATACCTGTACTTTCCACACTGTTTGCTGGCATGTTTGGAGAGGTCAAGTCGAGCCACCTCAGCCTCCACTGCCTGACTGATGAGAGACTCTGGAATACCTCTCAGTCTGGCAAACATGGTCAGCAGCTCTCTCCCTGTCATCCTCTCTATCAGAGCATCAAACTGAGGGCAGTAGCCAATCAACTGTCTAACCTGAAACAATGACAGTGAGTGGAACTAGCATAACAATCAGTAGCTAGTTGGTTTTAAGAGGTGCTATACTTTCCTGCAAAGACTATGGTATAGGAGTGTTTTTCAAGTGAGTCTTCTTGTAAATACTAGCTACCTCTAACCATTCCAAACACTAACCTTCCTGGGGTCAGTTCTGATATTGTATCCAGAGATGATGGCAGTGCCGCTTGTCGGAGCAGTGTCTCCTATCAAGATGTTGAATGTTGTAGTCTTACCAGCTCCTGAATAACAATAGCAAACTCGGATACACACACTACAGCATGTTGATGCTAGGTCCTTCCGTTTGCCTGATTGAGGCAATGACTATGGTTACGGTATGTACTATGCGCTATCTACTAACTGTACTTAGGGAGAAAAGGGGAAGACCAGCTTTTGTCTGAGGGCTGTGGCTCAGTGCTTAGTGTGCTGGTTTCACACTATATTATACACTGTGCCTGATTTTGACTCCAAACAAAAGGTTTTTTCTCTCTTTCTCTCGACATCCCAGTGTAAGCCAAGAGTACCAAAGCATGTTTTCAATAATTATGTGAGCTCTCTCCCTTAGGAAGTGAAAAGTGATGTAGTTACACACAGAACGCCTGTACACAATGTACCGTTAACTCCCAGTAGTCCAAAACATTCTCCTGTGGGTATGGCCACACTGATTCCCTCCACTGCAGTCTTAGCTGGTCTCATCTTGAACCCATCCAGTGACCTAGGGTACACCTAGCATTACAAGTGGGAAAATGGTCAATTCGATAGGCTTTTCTTTATCCCTAACACCTGATTCTGGCCTAGTGTTCTTCACCCTTATGAAGGAAACTCCCTATCAAAGCATTATACGCTAGGTGCACCATGTCCATCCCTATACTAGTTACTAACATACGTAATGGAGAGAGAATCAGTCTCAACAAACCTTGACAAGGTTCTTGATAATAACAGCACTGTTGTTGTCCACCTGTCCCATCGCCACTCTCCGTGCCTCTTTCTCCACATCACTATCCTGTGAAGTAGATACAGGGCACGAAGCTATAACCCCACATCTGCCAACATGGGATTGGTGAGAGGGCTCCATGCCTTTGTGGTATTTCAGAGAGCTAATCCCACCTTGCACTGCACAAACATTTTTGACTCGCATTATCGTTTTTGATTGTTCTGCCAGTTGAATGAATATCACCAGGAGCTCTGTGATTCTAACCCAATGTATTGCATAGATAGGTATGGCATGAAGATGTGATCACGAGACTGTGTCTCTCTCTAAAATAACGCAATGTGTTTGTCCAAAACTTTTATCTCCGCTGTGGGAATTGCAATTTATGTATATGTATTTACACTTGTTCATCAACAAGTTGCTATTGCAACAGTCACTGAAGTACAAAAATTCAGTCACAAGCACAAAAAAAGGGTTCTACATGGAACACACTTAAGAGCTACTATATAAGTCATGTGATAAAGCTATATAAGTCACGTGGTATATTTCCACTTAAATATACCACGTCATTTACCAGAGGTTAAGTCCCTCATCATCACGGTTGAGAACAGCCTTGACTTTGATAAACATTGCCAAGTGTAACCTCTTTAGGAATATCACCCAGTACAACGCAAACCCAGTGATGTAGAGAAAAGGGATGAGAGTGGCCAGTATCAACAAACTCAGATGAAAACCAAAGGCAAAGAGGTTTGGGCCATCATAACCCAACACATATACCACGAGAGCAGTGCTCCATAGTAGGAGACCAAAAAGGACTATCATGTCCAGTTTCAAGTACAAGTTCTCCTTGTACGGCTGACACATGGTAAGTAGACTCATATAAAGTGATAGGGTAAGTGGCATTAGCAATATTGTTGGTTTCTGATAGTGCGAAGCATCAAAGAAGAGAACCAAGATAAATCTTAGCAACAGATGTAGTCCAGCAAACCAGCGAAAGTCCCTCGTACCATTTGTACCGTCTTTGTAGCAACCTTGAAACGTGTCCGCAAATATATGCAGAGTGGAGCACTGCCATTGACGTCTGTTGAGAAATTTCTGAAACGATTTCAACGGATAGAGAAAGAGGAAAAGTAATGGAACGAAAATCAAGACAATCATGAGGAGAAGGGCTGTGAGCGCATAAGGGAGATGGTCCAATCCAAAGTATGCGAAGGATGGGTCTGTGTATACTTTGGTTGTGAGACTTCCATCAGGAGAGTAGATGTGGACTGGCTGGAGGATGATAAATGAGGTGTAGCCAACCTTTATCACCGATAAAATGATGAATGTCGAAAACGCATCAATCAAAGAAGCTTGAATATCAATGGTGTGTCTCAGGCGAGCTAGTCCAAAGATTATTGGTTTACACACACAGAAGACTCTGTATCCACGATGGTAATACAGATGAATTGAAATATACACCCCAAGCAGTATGACCAGTGGAAAGAGAGCAACTAGATACTCCAAATATTTCGCTTGCAGAGTAGATATGTGAGGACCCAGACACATCTGAGGGTAAAAGGAGCGAAAAATGTCTAGATTCCACAAACCAAAGAAAGCAGAAAATAGCTTCCAGCACATCTCGCGGTGACCATCTGGAACATAGGAGGAGGCGTATGACCGGTGTTCCTCAGGGACAAAGAGAAGAGAAAAGTATTGTGGTGATGTCATGACTTGACTGGCTAGGACGAAGGTGCTCATGGGAGGTCTGGCCACACTGATTCTCAGGGTCATGATTGCCAGACAGAAAACTGTCAGAGGTAGAAAAGATGCCAGAAATGCTACAACGGAGTCTCTCACTACACTGTGGGGGCATTGAGCACACTGCATGCCATATGAGTAGACCAGAGGTCCATGGCCACCCACACATTGAGAACAGAGTACACCGGTTCTCTTCCATACCTCCCGACACACTCGATAGTCCAGCTCAGTCTTGTTTGAATACCAGGTCTCTAGTTTTGCACATGTGTACGGACAACTTCCCACCACAGTCTCCTCTGTGGATCCATCGACTGTCATACAGTAACAGGCCTCTACTTTTACACTAACTGGGTCATCCTGGCAGGTAACAATGTCTCCCAGTGAACTGCCACATTGACAGCTGTTGTTGCCCCATACAAACCACGGCAAGGAACAGGAATTGGTCGCCGGGAGTTGTGAGCTCAGTGCAAGCGATCCAGTGAAATAGCAGACTACGAATAGCTCTACTGTGGCTAGACTGACTGGACACATAGCTATAGAATCCTTAATGTGTATACCTTGGATCTTATCCTACTTAAAAGTGGGTATAGGCAATATACGCATGATACTGGTGGAGAAAAATACAGAGAATTTTGGGAGAAGATCAGAGTTTTTCAAAACCTTGAAACGAAAAGGCTCAGTGCTCATAATTGTTTAGCACTTGCTGCCCTCTTGCTGTGTATATAGTTTGGAACCACTTTTGATCACATAGTGTTAGGAAATCCAGATGTTTCGGGCACTAGCTAAGGTAGAAAATGCCAACGCCGGCATTGACATTAATCCTGAAACATATGAAACAAAAGTATGACGTGCGAGAGTTCTGTTAAAGAACAAGGGTGGTAATAAATCACTTACGTAACTCTGTCTGTTCAGGACGGATGAAATTATTTGGAGCACTTTAGCAGTTACCAAATTTGATATGTAATTTATGAATAATTATGCCTCAACATGCTACGATGCGTGTTCCTTGTGAGCCAAATGATTTTCGTTAGTATCTTCCTTCAAGGTTAAATGGTTAGCTAATCATGTAAATCAAAGAGCAGGTACTAGAGATTTGCATAATCTCAGATTTCTAACCAGTGCGTATGAAGAGCACAGCTCACTTTGCATGCAGGGATATTGTGTGAGGACCATTGGTACATTTTTTACCTTCTCCAGGGCCTTCATCTCAAAGAGACTGTTGGTGACACTGAAGCTCATCTTCCTGTGGCTCTGTCTCGTCTGGCACAGCTTAGATATCTCTCTGGTAAAGAAGTGCCACTGCAATAATATAATTGCAACGGTCCATTCATTAACACTCAGGTTGCAGTCAAAGTAGTTAGTTTGAGAATTCTATCACCAGGTTAGTTTGAGAATGCTAATGCCATAACTCTAGAAAAGTAAAGAGTTACACTGTACAGCTTACTCACACGTACCTCAATGAAGAGGGTGAGTATGAAGAACACGAGGCCCTCCACAGACATGTAAATGAAGAGTATGCCAATACCAGGTCTGTCCAGTGAGAACAGGTTGTCCACATACCTCACATCATTACTAGCACACGATCTGTAACAGAATGGCAGTAGCAGTTACATAACTAGCTACCCGCTGATAAACATACATAACTCGGCACTCCTTCACCTCCAGGAAAACATTAAAGTGTAAGACACTTACTGCCTGGCCAAGGGAGTGAAATTGCAGATCTCTTTCAGAAAGTGATTGATGTAGATATCGTTCAACCCTATACCAAGCCTGTAAATCAGAGTATTAGCATTTTCATCATAATTATACGTATATAGATAGTGAAACAGTTACTAACGTGTATGCTGGGTTAAGTAGGAAGACATAGTGAAGAGTGTCCTTTATGAGCTCGTCAGAAATCACCAGCGTGATCAAGAAGAAAATCTGTGTGGTAATGATACATAAATAATATGCTCTCTAACGAATGGGGGCAGCCCTCACCAAACAGGAGACGAAGAAGGAAACGAGAATGACTCCGAATGCAACGAGAGAGTTTTTGAAGAGAAATGAGGCAGAGTAGACGATTGGAATACTGGACCAGCAGGTTAGGATCTGACAGACCAATTGATAAAAAAATAATGATTGCAAAATGGTGCAGCATGATACGTACGTATTAGAGAGTCGGTAGACTCGGGATGACACGGGTGAAATCTCACGTGATCCGCTTACAAAACGACTAAAAACTCGGCGAGAATCACTCCCTAGGCCTTCAAAACATACTAGCAATAGTGTACGGGCCCATATCTACCTATACATGTCCCCCAAGAGCTCATACACACCTTCAGTCGTCCACGCGAGAATTCGTAGATGACTTTCAACAGAGTGAATGAGTGCATGTCATGCATTATTTGCAGAAGGTCTGCTTTTCTTTTGTGGCACTCACATAACCAAAAGCATGAACACCAGATTTGCTGTGGTTTGTTATTATGTAGCTCATGAAGCCCTTCCCCTCTCTTCCTAATTTTCTATTTCACTCCATGTGCAAGGCCAGTTTACATACAAAGTATACACTACTATAGTAGGTGAATGCATGGCATTTTTCATACCAGGAGGCATGCGATGGCGAGTAGAGCAATGCCAGAATAGGGCTCCACGTGAGCAGCAGCAAAGATGGCCACGGAGAGACTCAGGGGGAGGAGGGAGTTGAGGAGGTCCCAGGACAGGTGGGCCAGCCAGAAACTTGTCACTGTAGCACCACTCACAAACTGGAGATGCTTAGCCTAAAACAGTAACAGTTATTATTGCTGATAACAAATCTACTGACTGGCCTTTCAAAAAGCTAACAACCTGCTTAAAATTGGTTTTATACAAAGTGCAATTATAGGCAACAAGCTTCAGCAAGAAGCACGTGCAGTAACGATTATTACATTGAGCACAAATGTACATGGCAGTTAAAGTGGAGCTCAGCATGGTCACTACTACGTAGTCCAGGTGCTACATCTAGTTAACTACTGGAAAAGCATGTTTATCTACCTGAGCAAGGCACGTAAAATGCAAAACTGTTATATAGGAGAGCAGCAAATCGCTAAACTCGTTACCAACATCTGACCTTGTTCTCCCTCTCAGCCACAAGGACGAGGACAAAGCTGGCCACAAGGAAGCTGTACCCAAAGACAACAGTGGTGCCCACATAGTAGCCATCCAGGTTGACCTGCTGAACATCAGTCTAGGGGAATGCATGAAAAACATGTTTATAGCATACTAGCTAAAAGAGAGGAAAAGAAAAACCTCCCCCACCCAAGCACACAAAACACAGACAATAACATACTCAAGCGTACAAAAACACAGACAATAACATATAAACAGAAAGAAAGAGGCAGGACCCTGGGTGCCCAGCCTTGAGAACCGGGGTGGTAGGTTAAAGAGTCTTTTATGGGCCCAACTCTCCCTACACACCCAGTGTCCCAACCTCCCTTACACATAGTTAGATAGAAATCATGTACAAAAAATGACAGCTACAGGATAAAAACAACAGCCGGTAGAAAAATAGAAAGCCTCAAAGGACCAATAAACTCATAGAAAAATATAAAAACTCTGAAACTCACGCAGCACGACGACACGACGGAGACATAAAAAACGTGCATACAAGTCTGCCATGCAGAGCTAGAGGTACGTATATACAATACACACATGATCAAATTTTAAGGTGCATACATAATAATGTATGTGTCATCAAGGAGGTCAAGGTACAGACAAACGACTCAACTACACAGAGGACAATTCCAAGGAAAAATAGCTGCCCTAGGTGGGGTTCGAACCCTCAACACTGCTCTCTAGAGGGGTGCTCTACCAACCTAGCAGGTACGTACAGCTAGAGGTTCGAATCTGCAACACAACACACTGCAAGATAAAGGTAAACCTAGAACAAATGTCCTATGGCACATTACATTCTGAGTCAGCTTGTATATATACAACAGGAATAAATGAAGTTGATGGAGCTAACCAGTCTTTCGAGATTGGTGCGAGGTAGGGGATGGTTGTTGATGGTGAGTCTGAGGTTGGAGTTGTTGGTGGCCTGTCTCAGCCACACATTGTGGAAGGCATTCAGAGCTGCTGCCGACATGTGCCATGGCTGCCGGCAAAGTGTCAGATACTCATTCACACATAAAGCTTAACCTTTAGCTACAAAGATACAAAACCACAAAGTATGCCACATCTCTATACACACTGTTACGATAAGCAGTTGTGTACTTCGCACTCAGAATATGTAGCAAACTCCGTTATAGCATACAGTGGAACCTCTGAAAAGGACTATCCGAATAAGGACACCTCTCTATCATGGCACTTGGTTCTAAGTGTATTATACCACCTCCGAATAAAGGATACCTCTGAGTAAGAGACACTTTCAATGTCCCCAAGGTGTCCCATACTCAGAGGTTTCACACACTGCAGTACATGTGTTTCACTCACTCTGTTATTATACCAGACAGTGACTGAGAGAGTCTCCTCAGAGTCTTGGTAGTAGTGAGCTGACACCATCCTCCCTCCCTCACAATCCCCACACTCACACCCTCCCCCTGTCACATTCCCACACCCACATTCCCCGGCCCTCTGCAGGAGATCCGCACTCAGTCCGTCAACCTCATAGTGATGTGGAAACTCCACTGCCTCACACCCTCCCTCCATCACACCATCACCACTCCAAACATCACCACTATCACCAACACCACTTCTATTTCCACCGTTCCAGGAATTAAGTCTATCACTTGACTTCAAAGCAGGGCAGACCCCAGTTTGAATCAAAGACGGAACAACATAAACGGGTCGACTACTGTCACCACCACACTCGTGCAAGCTATTGAAAAAGCTGCGGCAGACAGTCTGAGTATTAGAGCAGCCACAGACTGAGTAAGGAGGATCTCGCCTGCGCTGGACTACAAACCCTCCCACTACCCTCCGCGTAAACACCGGAGCTGTGATTGCATGCGACAGACGCATGAGGAGTTCGTCTACGTAGGGGATGTGTGTGTCCAGGGGTCCAGAGGTGGAGTTACTGAGGAGGTCTTGGAGGGAGATCTGGGGCGAGGAGGGACAGAACTGGCTCTCTTCGTAGGTGGTGGGTTGAGTGAGAGGATGGGTACAGGACGGGAGACGTGTGACACGAGATTCACAACATCTGTTAGATAGTGAAATTCACATGGTAGGTCAAGGCTTGATAATGAGTGGGCTAATTGTACCAGTACAAGTTATAATATACCGCAAAGCAACATGAACTTTTTGCATTTCGGTAGCAAAAGCTCACTAGGAAAACTTTCGTGCATCGCTGTTCCCGCAATACAAATAATAATCCCCACCTACAAAACAACTATTGCGAAAGGGGAAAAAAACTGTTTTTGAAAATTATTTCTCCCTCGTAATTTTCACGTTATTGTAGCTACGTACATACACAGAAGGTATGCACTACTCACGATAAGCAGTGACGGCAGTGATGGTAAGGAAATGAGTTGATGTGACTACATGTTACATCCAGCTCTTCCTGCAGTAAGTAGGAACAAAGTAGCTAAACAAGAAAACACCAAACTTTTTCATCAATAAGGACATGATTATACAGACAAAGAGCAGAATCACAGTTCATGAATTGTGAATGTTTTCCTCATTTTAATTGTCTACTAAACGAAGGTCATGAAAGTACAAAAGGAAAAAATGTTGTTATTGGCACGTAGTTCAATCCACAGGGCTAGGTTGGACAATAGAAGCAATAGAAAAATGTAAAACCTGAAACTCATGTCTAGCTAACTATTAATGGGTCCTACTGATAAAGGAATTTATTCCTATTTACATGTATGTATGTATGTACGTACGTATGTACGTATGTATGTGTATTTGTGTATGTGTTTTGTGTGGATATTTTGGGGTTTGTAAATATGGTGGTGGTGGTTTTTATTTATTTCTCTATCTATCTATCTATCTATCTATATACCTATGGCTGGTATGCTATGAACTATAATTTCATGTATGTATGTATGTAGCTAGAGGGACTCACCACAGTGCGACTGGCGCAGAATTTGTCCAGCATCTGGTAGGGGTAGCGGCAGCAATGCTGTGTGTCCCTAACTCTCTGGACAGAGGACACCAGCTCCAGGACCTCACGAGTGTAGTCATGGAGCTCAGTGGCACCCAGGGAGCCAGCCAGAGACTGCAGGAGCAGAGGTACAGCTACTCAATTTTTGTCCCAAAAAAATTGCATGGGGAATAGTCAAGCCACATTAAGCCAGTGAGAAAGGTCTTGGAACAAGGAGATACAAAGTGTACATGTGCTTGTCAACAGTTTTCGTAAAATAGACATAGTATGTACATACGTAGCGCCCAAACATAAGTCTTATATACATATGGACGAACAAATTATTACCTCATCAGAGAAGTCAAACAAACTGTTGGAAGTGTTGCCAGCCAGTAGGGGTCCAGCCTCTCACTGCCAAACTCTGCCCAGAAGAGTGTCCTATTGAGACCCAGACTGGACTCCCTGAGTCCCAGCCTCCTGAGAGGGTCACTGGCATCGTCTGTGAACAGAATGGTCCTGGCCAGCACCATGCCGTAGCCGACAAAGAAGAGAGGGAGGAGCAGCTGGGTGACGGCTGCCTGCCAGAACCGGAGGGAGGTGAGGAACCTCTTGACCAGCATCCCCCAGTAGCGCTGGAGCCAGAGAGTCAGGCCAGAGTTGAGGTGGACGTGGGAAGAGGGAGGTGGAGGAGCAGAGGGAGGAGTCGGAGGAATTGGGACTCTATGACAACCTAGAATGAACAAGGTGTTAACATTTAGGTGTGATTTATTTCCGTTTCCTAATCTGGTAAGCATGCAGGACGGCACTGAAACTGGCTGATCTTTGTACCAGTTTTGAATATGAAGTACATTCCGCAGCCAGGCTACTCGACATCTTGCTTCATAAAGTGCTTAAAATGTGCAGTGTTATGTTCCTAATGCATATGCAAATTTACTAATTTGACGTGCAGAGCATTTGAGTGATTGGGAGTGAACTAGACTAGCAGAGAGTGCCAAAAAGTTCTTAAAAACAGGCGCATACACATACACAGTTGAATGGGGTACCAACATCACATGTACTGATGCATGCTAAAGGAAAATCACATTGGACCATTAGGTAAGCTACAAGCTCTCATTCGTCAATTATACAGTAGACTACCAGGACATAGGTATGTACAACAAGCACCAAGACATACGTAGGTAGCTACATTGTGCTAATAAACACATTGGTTATGCATTTGCTGAAGATTTACCGACAGTTTCACAAGGTCCTTTCTCACTGTCACTGGCTTTATCACCGCCACCAGTCACACTCCCCCTGTCACCTTCTCCACTCTCTCCCACACACACCCCGTCAATCTCCAGCACAGCATCACACCTCCCACTGCTCCTAACCTCCACCTCCCCCTCTTCCTCCTCCTCCTCCTCCTCCCCCTCCCTCTCTCCCTCCTCCATATCGCTCTTGTCACCAGTGTCACCAGTCACACTGCCACTAATACTCCTCCTCAGCCAATTACCCCACGAGATACAGATCATCTTGGGGTACCTCTCATTAGCAAACCCCTCTCCATCCTCTTCCTCCTCTCCAACCACTGCAGTCGGAGGAGATGTGGATCTCCCAATCTTGTCTCTCTTCTCAAAAGCCTTCAACTCATCCAACTCTATTTCTCGCTGGAGACTGGAAGAGCTCCCAAATACTGCTAAGTCAATATTGCGACGGGGTGATTGCGGGGTTGGGTTATTGTTTGCTTCGTGAACTTCGGCCGTTGTGGTGACTACCACCCTGTGCTGCGGTGTGGATGGTGATTGTGGTGATATGGGTGACTGCGGTGAGGGTATTTGTGGAGATGGTCGTGAGTGATGTGACAGGAGTAATGGGGAGCGAGGCGGGGGTGAGGGGAATGCAGCTGTAGATGTACTTTTCAACCTGCAAAATGTTTTTATGTACTGCACCATATGTACATACGCACACCAAACAACATCCATTAGTGGAGCGTTTTGCAGAATACGTACACATTAAACAGTAAAGGTAGGCTGATAAATGTACGTATTGTACGTTGTGTTGTTTGCTTAATTGCCTTGAGATCTCGTCGTTGACACAAAAGTTTGTTACTTGGGATTACATGTGGAGGGGACAAGGCAGTTAACCTGTGTGAGAGAGTCTCATCGGCTCCTTCCCTGACCTTCATGAACACCTCCTCCATGGTCGTCACCGATATACCATAGCTGGACACTCCCAGCTCTCCTTGCTCCGCTGTGGACATGCATATCATACATATGTACAGTTGTTTACTCCAAAGTAGGACAAACACCAGTTGGTGGTACATAATTATTACACAATGGGCCACCTATGGTATATAGGTACATAGCTTTATCGATTATGTTTTGAGTCACCAAATCTGCTGATCAGCATTTTCCATTGTTCTGCATGAGCTCGTAACCCATGCTCATAACCTGTTTTTCTTATGGCATACCTACCATGCATTGGGTAACCAACAAAAAATCTCAACTCAAACCTTAGTCTTAAATGAAGTAACAAGGGCTTTAGCTTTACTAAGTAAAATATCTACATTATCAGGGCTATTACAGGGGGTGACCTTCCAGGGTGTCAAAGAGAGGAGGGAAGTAGTGGGTGGCAGAGGAAGGGAGGATGAAGGAGAGCTCAGCTCCAACATTAGTGGCCATCTGGGACCCAGGAACCTTATCCAGCACCAACTCACTCACCTGGACATTATCCCAGTGCAGTATACACATACTAGAGGAATGCAACACATTTCTTGGCGAGCGAAGCTAGGAGCTCAATATTATTTCACACACGTTTTAGCACGTATTTATAATCATGATTGTATACATTACGGTGTGTTTACCGTTACAGAGGAATATTATATGGAAAGATATGCCGCATTCAGGCGAGTAGGTGGGCTCGCTTCGCTTGTCAATTAATTATGACACTCACACTAACAACATAAAAAAGATGTGGTGGTGTGGTAGTCATACGTACGTATGTTTAGCGATTGCCAAATTATTGCCCAGAAATGTCAGTGTAACAACATCCTATGCACAATAATTATCTGTCAATCATAAAACCTCTTTATGGCTATGGCCAGCCAAATTTATACGGTAACATTTAACGCATGAGCAGTTTGCTAAATATATCCATAAAACAGTGCATAAAATGTACATGTGCATACCTTTGTGGTATCACAAGATGGCTCCTTCACTATCACCATGTGATATCCCACTCCATACCTACAATAACGTGTAATTCAGGAGGCAACTCCAGTCTGTCGCTGGCTATCAGACAGTAATTGTGGGACTGTACATACGTATTTCCAGTCCTACACTCTTAGTCTGTGCTTTCTGCTAGTTGCCTTACACACCTCTCTCTACCTAATATTTTTCATTCAGCCGGTTGTGTAAATTATCAGACTATCTACTACATATACTGGTGGTTGGGTTTCAAATTCACCTGCTCTTGAGGAAGAGGGAGGAGCCAGAGCAACGGAGTTTCCCCTCAGCCATGATGGCAATCCTGTCTCCCAGTAGGTCAGCCTCATCCCTGACAGAATCACCATCTCATGAAACACACACACACAGCCACCACTGAAGAGGACCTCACATGAAGTGAGTGGTGAGTAGGATGGTCCTGCCCTCCTTGTGCTTGGCCAGCAGGTCCCAAGTAGCTCTCCTGGCATATGGATCCATTCCTGATGTTGGCTCGTCCAGCACCACTGTCTTTGACCCTCCTATCAGGGCTATGCCAACACTGCGGCAATGAGAGAAACATGTACATGAAGGTATGTGATGCCAAGAGAAAAAAGGTGCAGAGCTCTGGACAGCTGTTTCGGGTTTGTTGGCCCTCATCAGCAGAGCATACCTAACCTCTCTCTCGTACAATTAATTTATTAGCAGACTCAGTATAAAAAAAAAGTTTTGCAACTCGACCCACAGAGATATTTGTATTTTCATGAAGCCATAGTTATTTACGTATCATTTGCTAGCTGGATCGACGTTAAGGCGGCTAACGATTTAATAGTGGTACATTTCCCGTTTAACTCATAGACACAACTGACACAGTACTGTCATGCTGAATGAAGGTCCAAAATTTCACATGTACGTACGTTATCAGTGTTAGACACAGACCTAAGTTTCCGTTTCATGCCACCGGAGAGGTGTCTGGATGGAGTGTTCCTCTTGTCTCCTAGCTG
The DNA here is from genome assembly GCA_030341885.1 of Geodia barretti. NCBI lineage: Eukaryota > Metazoa > Porifera > Demospongiae > Tetractinellida > Geodiidae > Geodia > Geodia barretti. The sequence continues at coordinate 3,763 of CASHTH010000779.1, read as the reverse complement.
GAGGTCCTGGATCATGGTATCTGCTGCCTCCTGGACTCCTCTGCCATGGACACCCTGTACAGATGGATGGTAACTAGTATTTGCAGGACATAGGGATGGCTCTATAGGGATGGCTCAAAGCATGAAAAAATAAGGAAACAAGTGTTAGGAAAGACACACAAAGCTGACATCATCCCTTTATCTTTTCATTGGCAAATGATGCCAGACAAAGATAGGGATGGTGTCATGTATGTGTCTTTACTGCGTAAATAATCCCCTTCGTTTGGTTTTTTTAAACTTGTAGAAAGCACCATTCTATATTTTTGACTAGTCTAATAGTTAACCCTAACAATGTATGAATAGCTTCACTACTGTATTTTTCGTGCCCTGGATGCTGTTTAACCGACATATTATTATAGTGTTGTGAGCAACCCACCTTTAGTCTTGCGAAGAACTTGAGGTGCTCCAGGACAGTGAGTCTGTCAAAGAGGACATTGTGCTGGGGACAGATGCCGAGACTGTGTCTGATCTGGTCCATGTTGCTCCGTATGTCATATCCATTGATGACTGCTGTACCTCCCGTCGGTGTGTATAGACCTGGCAACAGAAGGGAAAGGTGGAGAAAGGGAGAGGGGGGATGGGTTTTACAGGTACATTGGATTGGGGAGGGATTTCCATTCCAGCCCTTGTCAGTCATGTGGCTGAAAAAGAGATGGAGATTGAGGGACAGAAGTTAGGAGGGAGATAGGGAAGGCAGAGAGGTTTTTTAAAGGCTGGAGGAATGAGAAAAGCCAAACTTGAAATGGAACTGATCCTCTGGTGTGCAATATACTCATTTCCTTATTAACCCTCGGCGCGCATGCGCAGCGAGAGTTACAGTAGTCGTTCTGTCTGTCCGTGCGAGTTCTAGCACTACAGGCTACGAGACGGCCAATTAATCGCCGGAGCATGCGCTTGGTTGTATATACGATCCACGGCCTCCTGTCAGTTTTGATCTCTGTTCCCTATATGGATAAACGATAAACATGCTGAGCAAGGTATGTTCGCAATGTAGCATAATAGTTCAGGTGGCGAGCAGTTTGTGGTTGCGGCCTTGCCTTCGCATCTATAAAACGTCTGGCGAGAGCATTGAAACACAGAAGAGCAGATAGATTGAATAAAGCAAATATGAGAGCCTCTAAAACACAGCTATTGCTCTAACCGCTAATGCAACTGCCCTGTGTTACGGTGAGACTCGTGTTACTGGCTCTGTCGATGACGCACGGCCCAGCATACAGCAATGCTATATACAACTCGCTAGTTTACCGCCGAGGGTTTGCACTTTAGTGCTTTTCATTAAAGTGGGAATAAGGCCCCTCTTCCACCTCTGTAGAAAAACCCTGAGAGGAACGAGGACTAAGGATATCAGGAAGCGAAGTCATGGTACCGGTGAGTATGGAGATGGTGGTGGTCTTGCCAGCTCCATTGTGGCCCAGGAGAGCTGTGATCTGACCCTCATACATGTTGAGATTCAGACCGTCAACTGCAACCCTTCTCCTAGTCTCGTGTTTTGTTGAACTTTGGAAACACTTTGAAAGCTTGTTCTGGGAAAACAATGTTGTCATGGTGGAGTGATAGCATAAACCTACAAATGTACATACATTATCATAGATCTTGATGAGGTTCTGAACACTGATGCCAACAGCCATGTTGCGAGGTTCCTCCTCATGTAGATCATCCCCACTCCTCTCTCCACCACCTCTCACCTATGTACACACAATGACAGTAAACAACACATTACGTAGGTATGTGCCCAAATTTATACACGCAAAAGGGTCAGTATCACAAGTACTAATTGCCAGTGTACCACGAGAATCGTTAAACATATTTGCGGTCATAATGCACAAAGCATAGATGAGCGCTTTATTGACTCTTGCGTGCAAACCACACTCAGTATTACGAGCATGAACAGCACGCTTAGCAAATTATTTAGCAAAAGCTTGAGCTGCTGTGCCTCCATGAATCAGCGAAGATTAAACAGGCCCCTCTGGGAAGCTCCAGGTATGTAAGTCTGTTTGCTCCAATCCAATACGGAAGCCCATAAGGGCCAATTTTAGATCATGGAAATTTCCATTCCACACTACAGTTGTGGTTGAACATTACTTCCTTATTCTACAGAACACTTCCATTCTGCAAACGCTCCCCTTTGGCACATGCGCTACATTGCAACCTCTATGAGGCCAATAGAATAGAAGGGTATGTTTTTAAGTAGAGTAAAAGGTCTAACTACTCGCACAAATGCAACCTCGTTCTCGTCACACTAGGCTATCACCAAGAACACTGAGACAAGTTGTTGAAGCTATGCACGTAAAGCTGAGCATGTCGGCTCAACACAAGCGCTGGGATTAGTAGCTAGTTGGTCCATGATACTATATAATTGGTCATTTTGGCTGTGCACGATTCTTCCCAGCTGTCTTCTGAGAGCCGGGACAGTACTAAGTGTGCCATCTTCAACGGAAACGCTGTCACATGTGTCTCATTCTCTCATGTGTTGGAGTATACTCGACAGTAACATACATGTGCCCAAACCCAGGAGGGGCAAAGGCAGCTCAGCTGGCTGTGATACATTAGTTGGCGCAGCACCTTGTTTATGCAAAAATACTAAAGTAGCGCATGTGCCGACGGGGTGCGTTTTCAGAATTGAAGTAGTCCGTAGAATGAAGGACTAGAACGTTCCGTAGAATATTATAGAATGGAAATATCTCCACTATAGAGTCGAAGTTTCCGTTGTAGAAGGGAAATATAATCTACAATGAATGGCCCTAATGGTCTTCCGTAATACAACCTTGTGCAAACAGTTAAGCCTGGGTAAACAGAGAGAAGTAACATCACCTCTTGTGAGGTGGTAGTACAAGGTCTGCCAGTCCAGTAAGATGGTTGGAGAGGGAAATAGAATGGTCTGGGGACTCCATACCTTCCTGGTTTCACCTCATTCACATACCTACAATGTATTCATATTGAAAAATATATGTTCATACATTGTAGAAATTTGTGACGGTAAAGAAACAGTTTACATTGCGCAATATGCTTGATCAGACACGGCCCTCTGTAATTCTAATAAGCTCTTTGCGACAGGAAGACTCTAAGTCTTAGCTTAGGTGTATCATGAATAATGTTGGCCCAGTGCTAATTTTGTCTATCACATGATGCATTAAGTGACCTTCAAAGTGTACATCTACAATCTTATGTAACTGTGGGTACCTTTCACAACATTAACGTATACGCCTCTGCATACAGAGGTAGCTGCACAGGTTCAAACGTACTACAATTTGGAAATCACACAGTACAGATTTACAGTACTACACCTCTAATGTTTGAGCATAGAATACAATCACAAATAGAGAGGACTCACAGCACAGGATTAGCCGTAAGTTTAAAAATTTTCCCACAACATTACAGCAGTTCAGATAAAAAGAAACAAGGTGTTTTCAAAGTTAGTTGTCAAAGGTCCTTGCACATGCAGTACAATAAGTACGGACATACCCACAACCAAAAATACTAAATGCTCAGCAAACCAGTCCACAAGAGGAAGAAAGAGACGGTGTCGCGAGGCGCATGACAAGTACACAGCAAATGTGGAAACAGTCCCAAGGTTAGGAGAGTTCGGAAGGGTGTCAGGGTAAGGCCATCCTGCCTAGCCTCCCACTCTGACACCAGGAGTTCACTATACTATGCACCATAAATGGGTGTTGGTCAGCACACAAAGCAACAGGTGGCTGGGCATGGAAGGGTTGAGACTTGAAAC
>CASHTH010000778.1:0-13378 GCA_030341885.1 Geodia barretti | reverse complement strand
TCCGTGCCTTTAATCATTTTCCCTACTGCACTGTCTGGTAATTGGATGGCACCCGCTGGCTCCGATGTGTCTGCCAACGACGCAAAGCCCTCCTTTTGACGCGGGTACGGGTGTCAAGGCGAAGTCAGGTCGTCGCCCGCCTCCGCAGGGTCTGACCTTGGATGTACTGTAGCTGCGTTGTCCTATGATTGCAACATCTCGTTGTACTGCCTTAGCCGCTTGCCCGCGTCGATTATTTACGCGCTGAAAGAATTTTTTACTGCAGCCTTGTATGCTGCTACTATTCGGTAGCCGAGTGGGAATATCCATATTCACTTTAGCTAGTATTCTTTCTTTCTCTAAAGATGGCTTCGGACGCGATGGAAATCCAGCCAAATCGCTTCGCCGTAGTTGTCGTACCGCAGTTTGCGACCCAGGTCGTCCAGAGGTTGCTGGCAACTGCGCTGCTGATGAAAGGGCAGACCTACACCACGGTTTCGTTTCAGAGTATGTGACTGCGCTCTCTTATCTACTGAGGAAAGAGAGTTCGCGCGGATGAAGCTGCGAGAACGCAAATTCGAGGTCTCGCTACTCGAGCACGCGTACTATCTGGACCCCGTTTCGGCCCTCCTTAGATAAACAAACGCAGCCTACGCGGCGCTGCTGCTAGGAGAGTGGCTGGCGGAGCTGTTCGAGTGTCGCTTCCCGCCGAATGCCGGCACAGCAGGGACCTCCGGAGTCCTGCAGAACCTGCCTCGCCACCCTGCCCATCCGAGGACCCCTGCTCTTGTACGTATCCTGCTACAAGATATTGCGGCCCTGTCTCTCCGGCAGGAGCCCGTGCACTGGACGACGTGTAGCGGTGTGGTGGCGCGGATAACGTTTGGCGATCTCCACCCCGACTCATCTATTCGGAGGACCCCCCCAACACGAAATGATGCCTCCTCCCCCCCATCCACTCCTCCCGGGCTCGCCACCCACTGCTCGCGACCTTCTCAAACTAACGGCGCTTCCCTCTTTCCCTAATCTCATCCGCTTGTTCAGCTCTACTGACACTACAAGGGAGGATCCATCCGCTGAATTCAGCGATGGCGAAGCTGAACGAGTGCTGTGCCGTCGCAGCAGCATATCGTTCTTCACTCGTGGACAGACTTGCGATGCCGGCTAGCTACCCTCTTCTCGCTCAACTTCTGCAGGCGATCTTAGCGGACAAAACGTGTGGAGAGGTGAGATGCGGGTCGTGTTCACGCCGCTGGTTATGGTCAGCCGCTGTCGCCCGCCTCCCCGTTGCAAACAACCGTTCACCATTATTCCACCGCCGTGTACCAAATGCAAAGAAACATCTACCTGTGTAAGTTGTAATGGCCCCTGGGTCGCTATTGCGTGGCCACCAAGTGCGGAAAGCGTGTGTGTAATGAATACCAATAGGGTTTATGTTTCCTTCAACAGAAATTTTACCTTTTGTTTGTGCCAATCAATGTCGGGAAACATCCGCCATACCCTCTGTGCCATGCATGGGAGCAATCACCAACATAAAGGAATGTGTCTCCTGGTTTCCAGCCAGACAGGGCGAGGATTGTCCCACAATTATTTTCACTGCCCCGAGTCAAAACTTTGCCCTTGATCAACAGTGCCACCTACGGAGAGGCCTCTTTGACTTACTATCTGTCCTCCTGCGAGTGTCCTCGTCCAGCGTCCTGCTAGAGCTGTGGCAACTGGCTCCTGGCCACCTCTCGGAAGCCCTCCCTCTCCTCGCCTCCTGGATCCTGGGCTTGCTCTGCGACGTGATATCTTCCTCTTGCCTCGAGATCCAGCACTGTCCTCACTACAGGTTCATGCCTTTGTGTTTGGACAATAACTAGGAACGGCACTTAGCTATAGCTGTATTTGTACTATAGTGGGGTGGGTATTAATGGCCAAAAGACATAAATGAACTCTGGGGTAGTTTGGCTTAGTGCCCTTTTCCCCCCCATTAATGCTCACTCCCCTCTAATTAGCAAAGGAATGTAGTATGTTGCCTCCCATAGTGTGTGGTCCACCCGAAGTATGCAAACATCCTGGTTCAAGTAGGTTGCTGTGGCACCAATGCCATCGCCTGGTGGTATACATTACTACACGAATACTATGGTTTATAATCAGGACACAGGCTCATCCATACCATGAGAAGCAAGGCCACTTACCTCATTTCAACCTGTGTGTGATTCACCTATTATGCTAATATGGTGTACGTCTGAGTGACTTTCGAGACATTGTGTGCTTGTCACACGGTACCCGTTATTCTGCTTCTGAGGTTCACCTTTCTCCTTCTGTCTGCAGGACACAAGCAGCATCTGGAACTGGGAGTCGGTAGAACGCAACAGCATACCCCTGGCTGCGTCTCCCCGAAACAAATAACTTGCATTGGCACAATTTCACCACAAAGCTCCAGTCCTGGGAAACCAGTAGCCTTTTTTGGGACGTTCACAACAAGGCCTCCTCTCCCCCCTTTCCCCCAGCTCTCTCCCTCACCCTCCCTCAGACAAGGTGGCTAGATGCGGGAGTCTCACCCAACCCACCCAACACAGAATACCACAAAACCCCGGGAAGATCCATCCGCGATACAGGTTGTCAATAACTCAACCACTCACCCACCCGGATTGCTACTGTTCTCATCATGTCCCACCAGACTTGGCGAGGACCCGGATGATTTTGTGGTGCAGCCTCCACTTGGGCCATCGAGCAGAATGGCCAGCGAGGGAGTCTCCCCGCCTCAAGTGGGCGAGTCCGGAAACACCCTGGCTCTCTTTGCAAAGCGTCTCCAGCAACTCTTTCCCCGGACGGCACCACATGCGTCAGCATCCCAAAATCACCTCCCTACGCTTTCTATCACACTTACGGCCACATATCGAAACTAGTGCTTCCCTCAATCTTTCACACATTCATCGCATAATCCAAATACGGACACCTAATGCCCCATACTCTAAGGCCTGTGGCTCCAATAAATGCGTTCCTCAACGAACCTTCCTCGGGCCAAGAAGTTGGTTCGATAAAACTACAACCGATGACGCCACAAGTTTAAATCTACTACACTGGCCCACATACGCAACTTCAGACCCCGGTCATATCTCCATCACGGGACAAGACAGGAGGAGACAAGCTTTTTCCTGGACGAGAACCTTCCATGTGATCAAGAGTACGCTTCCCGTCACCCGATCGCAATATTCATGGCTGTCGGCAAAAGAGACTCCTCTTGCGTATGCATAGGGATTACTTCCTCCACCAGCAAGCAACAGCAGCACGCGAGATAAGGTTGTCGGGCTGCAGAACGAGCTCCCCTCATGGCCACGGGCCAATGCTGTGGTTCCGGTCAGCTCTACGCCTCGCTAGTCCTCTTCACTCAATTCCAAGGTAGGGAGGGTCCTCCCTCCAGCCGCTTGCGTTCCCCCCAGGCTTGGTGACTGCTGCGGGACCTGGCCTCAATGGGTTCTCATCCAAAACTCATGTACAACAAAAAACAAAAAAAAAAAAACTCCCGAGTAATGGTCTCCCCCCCGCCAGTCCTCGTCCCTACAAACACCCTTCATCTCCCCGTACTCCTTCATGGGGGGCTATGCCACCACCCCACCACCAACTTCCACAACAACTGGTCATCCATCTGCACTACAGGGCATCTGCCACCCACTGCCCTCACGCCGGGCAACAACCAGGGATGATGCTTCTATCTCCTCTGGCGCTAAAACCGAACCACCCGCAACATTTGGGAGGAGCCCCCCACTAATCTACCACTAACGATGTTGCTTCCCAACACAAGCCTCCATTCAACTTCCGCATACCTCCGTGCACCGACTAGCAGCATTGACCGTGGTCACCGATTCAGATATGGATGCAGGAAACGTCTCCTCCCCAACCATCTGGTTGGGCACCTTTCATCGGCTCACGCAAACTTAAGAACTCCTTTCCTAGAGCTTTCGACTCTTCTCAGCACGCCCTCTGACCTTAGCCAATGCTAAGCTCCCCCCTGACTCAAGATTTAGCTGCACCGCATGCCGAGCAATCTTTGCAACTCCCATCTCTCATCTCCACCCCTCACATCCTCACACATCACCGCAAATCACAACCAGAATACCACTCTTCAGCACCCATCCACCTCTTCCCCTCTGCACACTTTGAGCAACCATCAACCATAGACCCCATAAGCCGACAGGCAACCGCCATCATAATACCACACAGCTCCTCCCACCGACACACGATCTCCTCCTCGCTGCACACACCTCATCCATAATCTGTCACTCGCTTACCCCCACCCTCCTCCTCCCCCTCTCCCCCGCTCTCACCCGCCACTCCCAACACCGAACCCCCAAGAGCCGGCCTCATCCGCTGGCGCAGTTTCCTCCTTGCAGCCTCCCGCCATCCAGGCTTCCGAGCTGTGCGGGTCACTGACAGTACTGGAATAGCTCTGCCTCCCTCGTCCTTTCGTCTGGTAGCAAGTCACTTGATCCACTCTAACTCTAATCTTGAAACGTAAGCCAATTCCCCATTGAGGTGCTCTCTCCTAAATTTGCATATTTTCAGCTCAGTTAGCCGTCGCTATATACTTTCGGAAATCTCCAGGACCAGTCCCATGCTACCATTCAGTCACGGTAATGGCTGTGACACTAAACATTCAAAATATCATGTAGAAAGTCGCGCATTGGTGGTTGTGTCGACATGTGTGAGTAGTGTGTCGTGTCTTCTTGTCAGGGAAGTCAGAGAGTGAGTGGAATGGCGTGAGAATAGATCGAGTGAACCTTGTATAGTGTTTTCCAAAACGAAGGCGACCATAGTTGGGTTTCAAGCCCATGAGAGTTGATTTACCCCGCTCAAACTATGGCATGTATATACGGAGCAGAAGCAACTCGTAGAATTATATGATTGTTCGCGAAGTGTTGTTCTGTTTATTCCTGGTCTCCTCACACTTTTCTTCACCATGCCATACAGACGACTCCAGCCAGCCGCCCCCGCATCAGTTGTGGCAGTTCCTGCTGGACCTCCTGCTGCTGCCAACTGCTCTCATCCAGTGGACTGACTGCATCACCGGAGGACTACGAGTTGACACCATCCACCGCCCCGCCGAGCTGTCGCACAGCTCTGGGCAAGTGGCAACCAAAACTCGGCATGAACTATGCAATGCTGGCCACGAGGCCTCTCGCTACTTACTTGGACGTCAAGAGGAATCAATAGAGAAAGTGGAGGGAAGAAGAGTTTGGACGTTATCGCATCAAACATGGGTTCGCCGCTGCTCATGACTGGTCCACGTCAAGCGGTGCCATCAGGCTGTGCGACGTGACGACCAATGTAGAGGAGACTGGTGTTGTCGAGTAGTTTTTCAGACCGCACTCTCCTCACGCCTATTTTTCCTCTGTGTGTAAGATTATTTTTTGTCTCCTTCCCATGTTGCAGTGTGTGCGCGCATGCGTACGAGTTTTTGAACGTGGCGGCAACGTGGCAGTCGGCGATGGCTCCGCGCACGCACGCGCGCACAATGCGACCCGCTCTTCTTTGCTTCGACTGCGGCAGGGGTATATATATAAGCGCGGAGAATAATTGCTTTCGCCGCATACAGAGTCAGAGGCGCTTTCTTTTCTGGGTTAGACCTAATATCTACGTCACTGACTACGACACTGCCGTAGTGTAACACTGGTGACTTTGCTCCTTGCGGTCTCGGTGGTGTTCTCTCACCCGTTACTGTGCCGGACCGACAGGTACGGTATAGTCGCTTCGGCTTTGCGGCGCGTCGCGTGCTGCATATATATAATTGACGGGGTTTCTGCCTTCATCAATTTTCACCTAGTGTTCTCATAATTGTAATATAATGTCCTCTACTGCGGCCAAAATGACTATTATAGAGATGCAGCATGTTTCCATTGCCCACTTCATGTATATATATACACACAACCAAATCATGCACCCTACATTTACCAGCTGGTACATACAAAACTACAATTATACAAATATCTGTCTCCCATGCAGATACTAAGGAGACGGTGGCAGAGCACCTCACGGGAGAGCATAACGCTCAGTTTGACCATGAAGCTTTCCTGGGGAAGAGTGAATCAGACAAGTTTGACAAACTGACACCTCAGGAGGCAAAACGGAGACTGGGGTAAGAAAAATCAGCTAAGACTCTATGCAGAGTATGTCCTTGTCTTGGGTTCCTGACACGTGGGATCTGAGTAGATTTATCAAAACTTTGCCAGATGGCTTAGACTAACTACATCTTCCCTCTCCCACCCTCTGCCCCTGTCTCATCAATGAGCAGTTTGATAGTGGATCGGATTGACACAGACAAGGATGGATTTGTGACCGAGAAAGAACTTGAGGCATGGGTGGGACACGTTGGCAAAAGGTAAGGCCCGATCCCCTTACTTTGTACCGTATGCACCAGTACAACCAATGTCGTATATACGGCAGGATGAGAGACATTGATCTGTAATCTCTATTATATCTCGTGGCGGTAGCAAACATTCTAGATCATTGTAATGACCAAAATTTGTCAGTTGGTGATATATACGATTTGCCATAGATACATCATCGACAGTGTGATGAGACTGGCACCACACTATGACGCGGATGGTGATGATTACATCACGTTTGATGAGTACCGTAAGAGAGCCATTAGAGAAGAGATTAAAGGTATAAACTAAATAAGCGGGCCCATTCTCCAGCCTATTGTGCTGTTATATCTCTCCAGATGAGAATGCAATCTATGACACCAGATACAAGATCTCTTACAAGGACATGATCAAGCGAAAGAGAAAGCTCTTTGAAGCAGCTGATCTGGACGGTGACAAGAAACTGACTAAGGATGAGCTGGCTGACTTCCTACATCCAGGTCTGTCCCACCACCACCACCACCACTACCACACCTTTCATAATTAATGTAATCACGTAATGGTGTGTGCAACTATGCATACTCAATTCCAGAGGAGGCACCCCACCTGAAGGAGATGTACGTCAAGAACCGTATGGAGGACATGGACAGGAACAAAGACATGTTTCTCACACTCTCAGAGTACATCGGTTAGTAAAGGTTCACCTCAGCACAATATGCAGCATTATTACGTGTCTCATTGTGTTGTATGATGCTCTTCCCAGAGGATGTATGGTCGTTAGACCAGAGAGACAAGGAGCCCGAATGGCTGCCTCGGGAAAAGGCCAACTTTGCCTCAAGGTAAGGATATGGGCTGATGGTTGAGGACTCGGCGCGCATGCTCAGCGAGGTTTATGGTACTTGGTTTGTCATTCCAGTCTCTGTCTGTCCGCCTGTCTGTTGTCTCGTTTCTGCCGCTACGCGCAACAAAACGGCCAAAAAGCGCTACCAACGGGTTCAGTACCGCACTGACTTTATTTTTAATTCGGAAGTTATGGCAAGAAAACCAAGTGAACAAGCCAATATACTAATTAGCACAGGCTTACCCCGACCGGGTCCGCTTGCTCTGCGTACCTTGGAGGCACAAGAAGTCACAACGAAGGGCGTGTATCGACTCCCGCATGCTATCTACTGTTTTAGCTAGCCTGTTTTAGACTCTCTGCGAGCTACGTACTAGTGAGAGACCAGGAGTAAGCGCATATTGATAGCCCAGCCCATCAATTAGCGGTACTGCGCATGCGCAGTTCGCCCAGGGTTTGCACTTCAATGTTTTTTCATTGTTATTGTGGCCAGGACCAGTAATGAATTTCACTTTCTCCCCAGAGACACCGATGGAGACGGGAAACTGAGTCTGAAAGAGTTCAGAGCTTGGTTAATGCCCGACAATCACGATCCGTTCAACGTAGAGGCATTGCACCTCATCCTCCACGCTGACTCAGACATGGTATGACTGTATGCTGGGTGCCACTGAGTTTGTTAGAAGACATCCACAAGGCCACAGTATCACAGAATCCTAGAGTGCAAAGCAATTTCCTTCTATAATATCACTGGTTAATTGACCCTCCATAGTCAAACCTATGTGGTGGTAATTCTAGGATGTAACCAAGCAGTTTTTCATAAACAAGATGCTCAAAGTTTCGCAGCTTTGAGAACTTAGGCAGGGTATATAGGATAGGATCATTTTGTCACAAAAACAGTGCAATAGTGTCTGTCAGTGTGCAGAAATCCAGAAGTATTATCAACAAACGCACACACACAACAGGACAAGAAGCTATCAAAGGAAGAGATAATACAGCACCAAGATGTGTTTGTAGGTAGCCGTGCCACTGAATGGGGAGAATATCTGAATTGTCACGAGGAATTCTGAGAAAATTATGTCGCAAAACTGCAACAATGTCCTGCTGCTGCTTAGTAAAATGGCTTGAAAAACCTGACTGCTCTTCCTAGACATTCTTTGCTGCTACTGCTGCTGCCAATTAGCATTTATTTTCTGTGCACAATGTCAGACCTGTGTGAATTCGTGCATGAGTGTTTATCGGCATCTCTTTATACTGCGCACGCGCAGGTGGCTTGCCGGCCGGCGAGCGAAGTAGGCGCGCGCGAGGATATAAAAGGGGCCGGCAAGGGGTGGAGCTAAACGCGAACGGCATCGTTCAGCTTCGGCGTGTATAATACACAGCCAGCAGCTAGCCGTGCACTCGTCGTGATATAGCACGTCCAGCAGTGTAAAGAGAGCATTAACACTTCGTAGTGAGGTGTGAGGAGGTACGGGTTTATCGGAGGGCAGGCAGGGCGGCGGGGGCAGTCATGAGGTTCTCGAGGCACCTCTCGAGTCACCTCACTCCAGAGTGGAGGAAGAAGTACATACAGTACACCGAGCTGAAAAAGTAAGACGTCCACACTTCACCTCCATAGGCCTTTAACACGCAGCCCGAGAGAACAGTGTGATATCTAAATGGAATTTCCCCAGGATGTGTTATGAGATGATAGGCACCAAGAAGACTCTGCTGGGATCGTGGCCACATAACAGAGGTGAGATGTAGGTTGGTTGCTCATGTAACCAGTATCTAGATTACATCCCAAGATGTAGCTATGTATAGCTAGCTATACACACCACCCCCTAAATACGAGAAAAGTGGTAGCTAGGCAAATTTTAATATCACATTGATGTTAGTGATTCTGTGTGTTCTCACTCTGTGACCTATGTTCATGGCCTGTCTACTGCTCAGATTTCCATCAGAGAATGGCCACTCTTATCATAGGACATACCACCACAGTTTTCTCAGTTCTTATCAACAGTCTAGCAGATGCATGGAAATTCATCGTGGTCACATACACCTTGCATGACATGTGGTGGGGTTGTGTTGTGAGCATGCTAATAAGCATACGCATATTCCCAGAGATGCCTAGCGCTGCAGTACTGGTGTTCTGCACCCTTTTCTCTGCCTATAAAACTCCCATACAATTGTCATAGATCTACTCGTGTTGTTTGCCTCTACTTTACCTTGACCCATTGATGACACATACACGTTTTCTATATATGGGAGCAAGGTGGTATATACATACACAGCCATGCTACTGAGAAATACAGAGCTGTATTTTCCCATTTGCCATCTCTGTGCTCCCTGGGTAATTGGAGATAGTTTCATGTAAGATAATGAGAGTACTAGAGTGGGGGGAGGGCACTTCATACCGTTGTGTCAAAGCACCATTGATGATAAAGAATGGGATGTGTGAAATATCCCAGGCTCCTCCTTCTCCTGAGGTAGACTAGCTGGTACCTGGCCCCTCTAAGGAAGTAACTGTAGCTCCTACTGCCTACAGAGGCGGAGGAGGTGGTGGTGGATGTAGATGAAGACCTCCAGGAAGAGTTTTTCAGAAAGGTCGACGCTCAGCTCCTGTCCATTGACAAGTTCTTCAGCAAAGAGGAGGTCGACCTCCAATTTGCCCTCTCAGAGCTGGAGGAACAGGTCAAAGAACATTATGCACCACCTCTGTAATAATGACTGTGATATTATGCTCTATACAGTACGTGTAATCTCCGAAAAAGGACCCTTTGAATAAAGGACACCTCTCTATAAAGGACACTGTGGTTCTGCCCCATACAAATATATTAGTATGTTGTACTACAGTAGGAGTCAAAAACCCCTACTGTACCTCTAAATAAACTTTTCTACAAAGGACAGTGTACATACGTAGTTCTGTCCCATACTAATACGTATGTTAGTGTATTATACTACATACATGTCTCTGAATAAAGGACACTTTCAATTTCGCCGCCAAGGTGTTCACTAGCACATTGTAGTCATATATGATTTGCTGTAAAAAAATGGTTACTTCTGCATGTGTCTATTGGCCTACAGTCAGTGTGTACTGCTACCACAGGTGATGCAGGTGGGCATGTTGTCGTACCGGAGGGCTGGGAAACAGCGAAGGGTCCTCAAACGAGCCCTCAGTGAGACATACCTCAACCTCATCCTCCTCCAGAACTTTCAGCAGCTCAACCACACCGGGTTCCGTAAGATCCTCAAGAAGCACGACAAGCTGGCGCAGAGCTCGCGCGGGAAGGCCAAGTTTGTGCAGGGCGTGTGCCGTGCCCACTTCTGGACGTCCAAGAAGGTGACCAAGATGATAGAGCAGGCGGAGAAGAGCATGATCCAGCTGGAGGACGGGAACCGGAGCAAGGCCATGAACAGGCTGCGGGTGCCGCCGCTGGGTACTGAGCATCGCCGCTCCCACTGGACCTCCTACTTTGCCGGGCTGTTCAGCGGACTCTTGATCCTCAGTATTGTGGTGGTCTGCATTGCGTTCAGCCAGTGGCCGACCAGGAGCTATGCGGACCCCCACCTTGAACCTTCCCTGCGGGCCATGCGGGCTGGACTCGTCCTCTCCATCTGGTTCTACGGCTTTGCCGTCAACACCTTTGGCTGGAGGAGGGCCGGCGTGAACAACGTCCTCATTTTCGAGTTTAATCCCAGGGACTACCTCAATTTCGTAGAGCTCTTTGCAGTACGTGAACAGGAGTGTACACATACACTTGCACACACTTGTGCTTGCATGTACACATGGAAAATACATGAAGAAATTATACTAGAAAAAAGATGCGGAGCTCTGGACAGGTTTGTTGGCCCTCATCAGCAGAGCATCACGAGTTTATAAAGGCTACCAGGAGCGCAGCACTTGTGGGTTTGAACTAATGAGATTCATCCCCACAAGGCTTTGCATGCACATTTTACTTATTCGCACACTCTTATTGACTTGTTGCTTTGCCTTTGCCTTTCAAGCTCACCTTGTTGTTGAAACATCCAGGTGGCTGGTATGATCTCCGTCATATGGATAACTGGTCTGTACCTGATAGCCTTTGCTCCCTGGCTGCACATCCCGGTCTATGTGGGGCCCCTGGCGATGTACGGTGTGTTGCTCTCTCTCCTCTTTCTCCCACTGCCTGTCGTCAGACCTCGCTCCAGAATCTGGCTACTCAAAAGGCTGGTGAGCCAATCAAAACTCATTGTTAAATGGAGGTTATTATGTACGTGTACTGGTGGCGTTAGCATGTCCGGGCATTGCTGTTGTCTGCTTAAGACTCGACCAAATTGTACGGGAGTCAATGTTTTAAGCATGCTATTGAATCATCTTGTAACGTTCCTTTTGGATGCGTGCACTACTGTACATTCCACTCTGGCTGGCACTAAGAAATTTAAAACTGATTTTCTTGTTCGGGTAGCTGTTATGTAGGTGAACTGTTTTTGCAGAAGTAAGCCTGGGTATATGTGTACGTACCCCCATGCAGGGTCGCATTGCTTGTGCTCCTTTTTTCCCTGTGACATTTGCTGACTTCTGGATTGCCGACCAGCTGACCAGCCTCAGTCTGGCCATGCTCGACACAGAGTACTTCTTCTGCTACCTCTTCTATGGCCAGATTGCTCCAGGTTAGTCCAGAAAGCACACCACCCTGTTATTACCCTCGGCGCGCATGCGCAGCGAGGGTACAGTAGTTGGGTCTGTCTGTTTGTCTGTTTGTCTGTTACTCTATATCTCACTCCTCGAACGTCTGTTCGTCCCAGAAACGATACCATCTACCCAACGGGCGACGAAGGTCAGAAAATAAAGGCGGTTTTCTCTGAAAATGCTCCGTTGCAAAGCTAGAGCACGAAAAAGCCAATATGCAAATACGCAACGGACGGGATGGCTTACCGCAGTCTGATCGATCCGCGTGCTCTGCGACCTCGGAGGCACCAGAAGATGCAACGCAGGGCGTGTATCGCCTCTCGCATGCTGTCCAGTAGTGTAGTTAGCCCGCGTCAGACTCTGCGCGAGATGGCTAGAGACCAGGAGGTAACAGCCAGAACTAAATCCAGCCCAACAATTAGTGATACAGCGCATGCGTTTACTCACGCGTGCGCGTCACAATGCGCCGAGGGTTTGCACTTCAGTGCTTTTCATTCAACTATGGCTGGTGTATTACATTATAAAATTTGTATACTTCAGTCAGCTCTTGTTAACCATCAGCGTGCATGCACAGCGAGGGTTAAAATCCTGTGTGTGTGTCTGTCTGTCTGTCTGTTACCATAAGCCAGCCGAAAAGCGATACTAACAGATTCAGCACTATACTGGCTGTGTGTGCGTGTGTGTGAATATCTGCACCAGAAACACCTGTATTGTGGCACTCCGTGTCTCCCCCCCCCAGAGGGCTCCACATTCTCCTGTGGGACGGGGACGTATGGTCTGAGGGTGGTGGTGGCGGTGCTGCCGGCCTGGTGGAGGTTTGCCCAGTGCATGAGGAGGTACTACGACACCAAGGAGGCCAACCCCCACCTCATCAACGCCGGCAAATACTCTACCTCTTTTTTTGTCGTCGTGTTCTCTGCTGTGGCCAGTACTGTCATAGGTGGGGAGAGTTTGAACGTGTTTGGAGCTGTGCTGTGTTGATGTAGTCTTCTTCCCTTTGATCATCTGTCATTGACATTTTAAATCTCATCTTACAAACCATCCTTTCACACTCAATTTTACATCTGCCTCGTCTCTTCTTGCTCTTTGGTATCTCTACTCTCTCGCTTTTCCCTGTGTTGCACCAGTGTCTCTCTTGCCCCCTGCACACCCCAGATGGCTCTCTGCCATTCTTGGAGCAGAGTCTTCTATATCTGGCCATCTTCTGTCTCTGGGTGCTGTCAGCCGTGGTCTCTACCTCCTACACCTTCTCCTGGGACATTCTCATGGACTGGAGTCTCTTCCCCAATATCCCCCAGCGCTGCTGCCGCAAAAAGGCCCTCACTATGCGTGAGGAGAGAATATACACATACAAGGTAGGCTTTGTTCTATACTCACTCCTCATGTTTTCTCTGTATACTGCAGTTCTACTATGTGCTGGCTCTTGTGGAGGACTTTCTGTTCCGCATCCTGTGGATATTCAATCTCTCTGTAGGCAACCACGTTTTGAAGCTAGTCAGCAACGACATCATTGCCACTGTGGCAGGAGTTCTGGAGATCTTAGCTGGGATTTTTTTTTCCCTA
>CASHTH010000776.1:0-25619 GCA_030341885.1 Geodia barretti | reverse complement strand
GTTGTCCCAGTCGCTCCCCTGCTTTCCACTACGCAGATCCCCACTCCCCCATAACTCCCCAACAATCGTCGTCATCGGACTTTTCATGCCGCCAGCATTTACATCACCCCCTCCCTGTCGCCCTCTGGCAGGTGCGTAGAGCGTCGCGCACTTACCGTCCTTCTTTACACCGAACCTTGGCGTTCGTGGCTGGGGCCGAAAGCGTCGCGCTTCCGTTCTCCACTTCACCGGTCTCCACTCACTTCCTCTACCCCGCATACTCGCAGGCTCGCCTTCGTCGGACCTGGCCCGGTAACAGGCGGTCCCCGCCGGTCAGTTGTGCGTGTGGTAGAGCGTGCTTTGCTAGACAGCTGGCCGGAACGATGTCTCCCACCCTCAGCCGCCGTTTTCTTCACGTCGATATGTCGATGTAACATGTTCTGACGCGTATTATACTACCATTACCATGGCCGTAGATAGACTGGAAGATCGTCTGCTGGCGTAGCGCGTAAACTCCTGCCACTGCTTTTCCGGCCAGTATTCCTCCAGACTATCTAGGTGCATTGCAAAGCTATTGCCTCGGCTACTGTGGCATTGCCGGTCGATAGCCTCGCAAGGCAATTAGAGACGGCAATCGCCCGCGTGGCCAGGCAGTGTCAAGAAATTCATGCGTGAACTTTTTGCTGTCCAAACTGACTCGATCTTGGCGTCTTTATGTGGCCGTCCGGACCCCTGTTTTGGCTCTTCGTCGTACCTGTTGCAGCCTGTAGAGGGCTATAACCACCTGCTCTGGATGATTCCTTTAGGCGTTCCGGCACCGTCAAAGACAGGGATTATCGATTCCCTAGGTATCTTGACAGCCAGACGTGCAGGGTTTATATGGCCTTTGACAGAGGGTTAACGAAAGACATAAGACATAAAGATATATTAGAAATAAAAAGTTAATCTAGCACGGAACTAAGAAGTATATCGTAATGCAAGACATGTTGCAGATGCCTCACCTAATCAACGATTGCCCGAGATCTTGTCGGGCCCTTTCCTGGATTTCCAACAAGTTTCCACGACTGGGCCAGAGCCTGGTTGAGGCTTGTCCCAAGCCGACTTAATTGGGCGAGGTCCCTCTCCCGAAAGTGGGCCAGTTCCTTAAAAGCTGAATAGTTAATAACGAACCCGTTTTTCAAGCGGGATGAGAGGTGAAGAGCATGAGCGGTTGGTCGAAGATATCAAACAGCAGATTCATCAGAACGCCGGTTGAATCCAAGAGAAAAGTGAGGATGTCCATCCCGGCCGGACTGTTTGCGGCACTGGCCTTGGTGCTGTTCATGGCCTCAGGCGGTCAACCGGCCTATGCACAGACACAGGTTTGGGATGCTCAGCTGACCGTGGGGGTAAACGACCAACTGACCTACGATTACCTGGGGTATTTGAACCTTGACGATGAACGCTGGGAGGACGCCGGCAGTTTGTCGCAGGATACGTTCGCTATTGACTCCGAAATATACACCATCTCTGCCATATGCCACCCTGACTTTACCGGCGACAATCATTACCTGTTTTTCCTGGTGGACAAGCCTCTGCCAGGCAATGCTTTCCTTGAAGTGGGAACTGAGCAGTACCTGATATCCGACGCTTCCTCTTATGGTGCAACAGATAGCTATTATTTGTGGCGATTGGATGCCAGCCCGGGTTGGGTCGAAGGAGAAATCAAGAATGTGTTCTTTGTAGTGAACTGATCAGCAGACGACCAGGCGTGGAGGACCAGCTACTCCGAAACGCGGACTCGGAAAGGGGAAGACACGCAGGTAAGCGTGTCGGGGTTCCTTTGCAGACGAAGGACATTTGCTTGATAGCCGCCCAGCAAGAGTACTTGCACCGAAAAAAGGCCAACGGAAACAAAAGTCCGTTGGCCCATTAGAGCAAGAAGAGCCCGGGTATGGCGATTGTGTCGGAAGAAGAAATGTAGGACGCTTGTCCCCGACGTTCACCCGCGGGTTGATCTTTTTGGGCAGCTGAAAGCAACACCTGGCAGGAGACCGGAGAGCATTTCTAATCTTTGGAACTTAATCCCGGCTAACCGCCACCTGCCCCAACACGCCCATCAACTCCGCAACATCATTTACGCTTTCCAGGTTCTCCATCATTTCAACTACCTTCTCGGTGTCCGCATCGGACAGGGCGCGGTTAAAACAGTCGCGTACCTTTACCAGTCGTTCATCGCGAGACATGGGGTTTTTCGCCGAGCCCCGGAAGGCGTTGCATTCGGCGGTTACCGTGCTGCCGTTCTTAAGAAGGGCGGTAGACAGGGTAGCGCCGGATTCGGGGCCCTCGGGCACAACATTGATGCGGCCCAGCATCTCTTCCATGTCTGGAGCAAAGCGGCGTTCGTCGGTGAAGGTGTCGATGTCCACCTGGCCGTCCAGCAGGGCGGCGGCGGCGCAGTACTCCACGCTGAATTTGCCGTCCAGGCCGCTGCGGGGCACCGGACCGGAGTGGCCCCGGCCCTGGCGCTGAATGGTTACCTGCTCGATAGCTTCAGGGTCAAGGCCGTTTTCCTCCCGTAGATTCAGGGCAGCTTCGATAACATTCTGCATGTATACCTGGGCCGGAAATCGCTTGATGTCAAAGCCGGGGTCGGTCAATCGCCAGGAATCTCCCAGATGGCCGGTGGCCGCGTCCCAGTTGAAATTCCCGCCAAACAGGGCGGCGGCGTACCCCACCGGCGATTCCAGGACCTCGTCGCTGGCGGTATAGCCCATGCCGGCCAGGATGGCCGATTCAGCGCCCATGCGGGCGGCGTTGCCGGGGTGGGTGGACTTGACCATTGTGCCGGTGTTGGCGGTGAGGCCACCGGTGCGAGAGGCGGCGATACCCAAGGCCATGAGGGTTTGTTGCCCGTCCAGGCCCAATGTCTTGGCCGCGGCCGCTGCGCCGCCGAGGGGCCCCACCAGGCCCGGCGGATGGTGGCCAGGTGCGGTAGCCTGGGCTGAAGCGGCCCGCAGTCGCCCCTGGATCTCCCAGCCCAGCGCATAAGCGGTGATGATGCTCTTGCCGGAGGCGCGATGCTGTTCCGCCAGAGCCAGTGCCGCTGGCAGGCAGGACGAGGTGCCGTGGGTGGGCGGGAACCCCTGAATTTCGTAGTCCAGGCAGTGGCCGAAGACGCCGTTGGCGAAGGCGGCGGCCGGCGGGTTGCTCTTGTAGCCCCAGCCTATGACTGAGGCCTGGGGGGCGCCACCGCTGTCCCGAACGTAGCGGCCTATGATGTCAGCCAACTCCTGCACCGAACCGGCAACCATGTTGGCAACACCGTCCAGGATGGCAATTTTGGCAGCTTCAACTACCGGGACTGGGAGAGCTTCGTACTCTGTGTCGGCAATGAACTGGGCCAGGGTTTGGGTTGCGCTCATAGAATTACTGTCCTTGCGAATCGTGTGGAGAATGTCAGCTTGGGCAATGCTGCTAATAAAATTCGGGACCTTCGCTAAAGGAATCAGCGTCAGGCGGCGGCTCGCTAAAAGGTTTCGCCCTTGGCCAAAGTTGACTGTTGCCGCTCGTACCAGGACCGCCAATGTCGATCAACGCGGTCTGCTTGTTCGGTTTGGGCTCTGGCCTCTGCCTTGCGTTTTTCCAACCAGGGATTCAAGAACTTTTCCTCAAGAAATCTCTTGGTGACCAAAACCCAACCTCCCGCTACGTCGGCCAGAGTAACTACCATTGTCGAGAACGCCGCATATCGAGAACGCCGCAATTAAGGGGATTGCAGGGGAACTTTTCCCGACCGCTGCAATTGCCGTTAAAGACGCGGTTGGGTGGCTGAACTGGGTTGCCTCAACCCAAGCCACGAAAGCCGTCCAACCAATGGTCAGCAAGAAAATAAGCGCCATACACCAAGGCAACCATGCTCGGGCGACGATCCAGACCGGTTCTCGCTGTCGTCGTTGTCCAACCATATGGACAACATTTAAGCATTGGCTCCGTGTCTTTCGTAAGGAGCCGCCTGTCAGTAGTTATGCGATGTATCTTTTCGCCCGCTGTTAGTCATCGCCTGTATTCCCTACCGGTAGTCTATCCCGTACACCTTCACGGCCGTGTCGTGGAATAGGGCGGCCCGCTCGCTGGACGAGTAGCCAGCCGAAAGGCGCTTGAAGGCGTTGAACAGCACGTTGTAGGAGTAGGACACCTTGTCCACCGGGAAGTTGCTTTCGAACATGCAACGCTCCGGCCCCAACTTTTCGATGCAGTAGTTCATCAACGGACTCAGGGCGTCGGCCAGGGCTTGGGAGCCGATGGGCCGGTTCCACTCGTGCCAGTCGAAGCCATAGCGTGGCTGGCCCACACCGCCTAGCTTCATGTAGATGTTGGGACACGTGGCCACGGTATCGATGCCGCTGCGCCACTGGGCCAGCACCTCGTCGTCCCGGTTGGCGTAGGGGCCAATTCGCAGCAGGCCGCCAATGTGGTTGAAAATCAGGGGCAGATCGGGGACGGCCCGGGCGAAATCGGCCAGTTCCTCGGCCTGGTGAAAATAGGCGGTGATGTCCATAACCAGTCCCTTGCGCGCCAGCACTTGGGCTCCGGTTCGAAAGTTGGGGTTGGCCATGCGCCCTTGGGCCGCGCGGCTCTCTATTTCAGGGTGAGGATCGTAACCGGTGGCGGAACGGATGCCCCGTAACCGGTTGGGGCTGGCTTCCTGCAGTTCTTCCAATACCGACTCCACTGCCGCGCCCAGGTCCAGGTTGGCTGCGCCGATGATGGCCGCCGCCGCCCGACCCTCGCCGTAGATGCCACTGGCGCTGGCTGCCGCAATGCCTTGGACAAACTCCACTTCCCCCACGGACCGGATTTGCTCGGGACCGTCGGGTCGGTACATGGAGCGGGCCTCGATGAACACGGTGGACCGCACGTTGTGGCCGCTGTTAATGTCATCGGCAAGCTCGTGAATCAGGTATCGCTGGTAGGGAATGCGCTCACTGCGGTAGTCCCAAAAGTGGTGGTGAGGGTCGCAGATGGGCAACCCGGGCTCCAGCGTAGGTTCCTGGGTCAGCGCCAGCCAGTCATTGCCTCCAAATGGCATAACGGTTCCTCCTAATTATCGACGATTGGCAACACACTTGTTTGTGAATCTGCGGTTGCCCGCTTTTGAATTTGCCCCATAGTACCATATTATTTTCTTCACTAAGGGCCGGACCAGTGGGCGATATGGAAACGAAATTGAGGCGAACCGTAAATACCTGAGAACTTCCGGACAGCCATTTCCTGAGCGGAACAGGTGGCGCTGAAGACCTGCCATTTCCGCTCCTCGTGTGGTATTCTTATTGACCGGGTGCATAGAGTTCCCTTTGGCACCGCGTAGTGTTTAATAGCAGTGTCTTAACACCTGATACATCACAAAAAGGCAGTTATTAATAGATATGGAAGCCGCCCAAGTATTGCAGCCAGAAAGCAACCCCAATATTCCCGAGTTTGGCGCCGGTGACACGGTACGCGTGAATTTCCGGATTCGTGAAGGTGAAAGAGAGCGTATCCAGGCGTTTCAGGGTGTGGTAATTCGCCGCCAGAACGGTACTGGACCTTCGGCCAACTTTACCGTGCGCCGCATGGCCGGCGGTGGTATCGGGGTAGAGAGGATTTTCCCCCTTTACTCTCCCTTGATAGACTCCCTTGAAGTTACCCGCCGGGGCGCCGTGCGTCGGGCCAAGCTCTACTACCTGCGTGGCTTGCAGGGTCGCGCCGCTCGTATTAAGGAAAAGACCGTCCCCCGGCGGCCCCGGGGGCCAAGCGCCAGTTAGGGCCCAGGCCTTTTCCTGGGCCAAATTGCTAAGTCAGAGTTCACGGCGCCTGAATAGTCTCGGTTGTTTCTGCCTGATTGAAGGGAGCAACATAGATATTGATTCCCATTTCGGGCGCCAAGATGGTGGTTCGAAAGCCAGGTTTTCCAGGGCTCCAAAGTCGGGGCGGGTTCTCCAATAATCGGAGGTTCCTGCCCTCCGTACCCCTCACCGGGTCCAGAAAAATGAGGGTAGCCATTACTTAATCCGGGGCATAGCCCGACCAACCCACGTAACCTGCCGAGTCCGCCAGGCGTTGTTGCGGGCAAGTCACTCATACATCTCCACCGATAGCCAGCGCTTATGACCAGATACGCAGAAGTAGCGGTCGACGCCCCGGTTGATCATTCACGGACCTTTTCCTACAGCATCCCCGAACGTTTCCGGTTAGAACCCGGCCAGTTGGTCTGGGTTCCGTTTGGACGTCGCATCTTGCAGGGGGTGGTCATGGAGTTGGCCGACGCTCCGCAGGTGGAAGTAACCAGGGACATTCTTCAACCCGTGGAACCCGGTCGGCTGCTGGATGACAACGCTCTTGCCCTGGCCCGTTGGCTTAGCCGGTACTATTTTTGTTCGCTGTTCGACGCCATTGCCCTCTTTCTGCCCCCCGGCTTCAAGGCCCAGGTCCGTTCCCAGGTTGTTCCGCTGCCTGTTCCAGACAACGATCTGGACCAACTGAAACCTGCATCCCGCGAAGCGCTGAATTCCCTGGCCGAACGACGTCGGATGGCCGAAGCGGACTTTGCCAAGCTCCTGGGCAGGTCAGGTATTCGCGAAATTAATCGCCTGGCGGATAAGGGCTATGTCCACCGGCGGGTCACCCTCCCTCGGCCGCGCAGCTTCAGGTACGCTACCCACTTATTCCCCACCGGCGCACCGGACTCCCTGGGCAACTGGCCTGAACTGACGGTCAGAATGCCGGAGCGGCAGCAAAGACTGCTTCATGCCGTTCGGGAACAAAAGGCTGGATATTCCACCACCCTGGCCAACCGGGAGTTCGGGTCCGGGGTGGGGGACTCTTTGGTCGAAAAGGGATTGCTGGGCCTTGAATGGGTGCGGCAGGAAAGTGCGGTGGTGGGAGGTCCTGCCCTGGTGGAGGACGAAACGGAAGCGCCGACGGGCGATGGGGGAAAAACGCCAATCCCCGGAATCCCTGAGGTACCTCCGTTGCTGACTATGGCTCAGGCAGACGCACTGCGGCGCGTATTGGAAACCCTGGAAGACCCAACTGAACAGCCCAGAGTATTTCTATTGCATGGCGTGACGGGCAGTGGAAAAACGGAAGTCTACTTGCAGGCCATCGCGAGGACAGTCGCGCTGGGACAGAAGGCTATTTTCCTCGTACCTGAGATTGCCCTGACACCGCAGACGGTGCAGCGGGTCAATGCCCGTTTTCCCGGCAAAGTAGCGGTCACCCACAGCGGCCTCACCGACCGTCAGAAATTCGATCAGTGGTGGCAGATTCGCGACGGCGACTACGATGTCGTTGTTGGTCCGCGCAGTGCTCTCTTCGCACCCGTGCCCAATCTTGGCCTCATTGTCATTGACGAAGAGCACGAGTGGACCTATAAGCAGGTGGAAGGCCACCCCTTTTATCACGCCAGGACAGCCGCCATGGAACTGGCACGTATGACCGGCGCTCCGGTGCTGCTGGGGAGCGCGACCCCCGACGTGGAGTCTTACTACCATGCCCGCCGGGGCCATTACCGGCTGCTGGAATTGCCACAGCGTATTCGTTTCAACGGCGAAACCGGCGCGGCCCCGGGCCGACGAGGGGGCTACACCGGGACCCTGGAGTCATCGACCGACGCTGATACAGAGGATATTGGGTTGGCCAGGGTTGAAGTCGCGGATATGCGGCAGGAACTCCGCCAGGGAAACCGCAGCATCTTCAGCCGCTCCTTGACCAATGGCCTTACCGAGTGTATTGAACAGGGCCAACAGGCAATCCTGTTTCTGAACCAGAGGGGCAGCGCGCCCATGGTCCAATGCCGGGACTGCGGATACGTGGTTACCTGCAGTGGTTGTACCACAACTCTCACCTACCACTCTTCCGACTCCAGGCTGCGCTGCCACCGTTGCAACCGGCGCACCCGAATGCCGAGCCTCTGCCGCCAGTGCCAGGGCAAGAACATCCGCCAGCTGGGAATCGGCACCCAGCGAGTGGTGGATGAGGTCAAATCCATGTTCCCCGGTGTAGAGGTGCAGCGGTGGGACTCGGATGCTGCCCGAAACGGGCTTACCCCCGAAGAGGCTATGCGGCGGCTTGCTGAAGGCGAAGTACAGGTGCTGGTGGGTACCCAGATGGTGGCCAAGGGTCTCGACCTGCCCAACGTAACCCTGGTGGGTGTCGTGCTGGCCGACATCGGCATTTATCGACCTGACTTCCGGGCCGGTGAACGGGCTTTTGGGTTGCTGTGCCAGGTGGCTGGGCGGGCCGGCCGGGGCCCCGACCCGGGCCGGGCAGTTATTCAGACCTATAACCCGGAGCACTATGCGGTGGCTGCCGCCGCCCGCCAGGACTATGCGGCCCTGTTCCAGACGGAAATCACCAGCCGCCGGCACCTGGGCAATCCTCCCTTTAACCGCCTGGTGCGGCTGCTGTTCCAGGACTCAAACCCGACCACCTGTCAGCGCCAGGCTATTAGCCTCGCCCGTCTCCTCAAGGAGCGTATCAAGTCGCAGGGTCTGACGACCGTAAGTGTAATAGGACCGGTCCCCGGCATTCCGCCACGGGTGCGGGGCCGGTACCGGTGGAACCTGCTTCTGCGTGGGCGCAACCTCCACCGTTTCCTGGAAGGTGTAGAGCTGCCAACGAAGGATGTAATCATAGATGTGGATCCGGTGGAACTGCTGTAGAGCGCATTCATGGCCTCGAGGGTTATACCTGGCGGCCGCCCAAGCATCCCAATGCTATGTATGGACTGATCAGGCAAGTGGTGGCTACACTGGCTACAGCACGATTATCAGGATTATCGACCCGAGCGGTTTCTCTATGTCTCTCGCGAATGCCAATCGTCACGCAGAACTCAGCCATCGCCTGATTGAGCAGGCCAACTATGAGATGCACACAATGGGAGATAGAGTTCAGGCGTCGGATAAGGCATCCGGCGCTGTTGCCCAGGTCGTTAAGGCCATCGCGGAAGACCGCAATTGGCGGCATAGTTCCCACAACCTCCGGCGCGACATAATTGATCTGGTTGCTGACGAATTTGGTCAGCCAGAACTAAGGCATTTGCAGGCGATCGCAGATCAACTACACGAGAATTACTATGAGGACCGGTTAGGCGATCCCCTATTGAACGATCTTTTGGCTGACGTAACCCGGCTAATCGAATCGCTGTGGGACATTAGAGATCAAGGGCCAAACCCCTACTACAATCCTTCGCCTGAACGGGAGCGAACTATCAATCGCCTGCTCGTCTCTGAAGAGGAAGCCCGCGCCGACGATTCAATTGACTTTCCACCTCCCATGCCGCCTTTCAATCCGCCAGGACGCTGAACCTACCCCCATGCGCTGCTGTAGTGAACCGCTTTGGAACTTGTGGTGGACGTAAAGCCGTAGCTGGACTTTGCACTTTATGGTTACCATGCCTATAATTATGGGCCGAATCCGGCACGTCGCATCGTAGTCGGAGCCAGCAGAACTCTTCCGGGAGGTATCCCACTTTGGCCCGATTGACCATGCGGCATGTACCCGACCCCATCTTGCGCCAGCAGGCACGGCGCATCACCCAGATTCCGGCCAATATGAAGCAGTACACCGACGATATGGTGGAAACCATGCACTCCGAGCATGGAGTTGGCCTGGCCGCCAATCAGGTCGGCGGACTCCAAAAGGTCGCGGTCATTCAATTGCCCGAGTGGGACGAAGCCCTGATATTGATAAATCCCGAAATAATCCGGCGCGAAGGAGAACGAGAGGTCGAGGAAGGCTGCCTGAGCATTCCGGGATATCGGGGCACGGTCAAACGTTCTGAGCGGGTGAGGGCCCGGGCCTTGGACCTCAACGGCAAAATGGTCCGCATCAGGGCCGATGGCCTGCTGGCCCAGGCCCTGGAACACGAGACCGACCACCTGAATGGCATCCTGTATATTGATCACCTGGTTTCTCGCGATGCCCTTTGGAAGATAAGCTACGAGCGCGATCCGGAGGAACCTGCGGAAGATGACACCGAAGTCACAGAACCTCAGGAGTCCGAGGAGAAACCCGAATAAAGGGCATGCCCAGCGGTATTGCCCCAATGAGTCTTTCCTGGTACCCAATTTGCACCCAAAATTGAGCCGAACAAGGGAAAAACTGCTCAACTCCCTCGCCGCCAACGCTATCCGGTGAAGCCCGTCTTCACCCGTCAGGAAATACCGGCCATTCTTACTCAAATCGCCCAGTTCTTTTCTGCCCGTTTCTCCGGTCGCCGGGAAGGCGCCTTCCTGGTGGGCGGCTTCCTTCGAGACTCTCTCCTGAGGGGCGAGATTGCCGAACCCGGGCCTTCCTCCGGCCCTCATGACCTGGATATTGCCATACCCGTCAATCCTTCATCGGGTTCCGTTCAGGAAATCGGAAATGAACTGGCCCACCATCTGGGCGGCACCTGCCAGCCCCATAACCTGGCCCGTGGCGTTTACCAGGTTATTTTGAAGCCGGACTCGGAAGATGTATCAGGTCAAGTTGTAATTGACCTGGTTGACTATCCTGGAACTATCGAAGAAGACATGGCCAGGCGGGACCTTACCGTCAATGCCATGGGCCTGCCCCTCGACCATTCCGTTTCTCTTAAATAGCGAAGCTGAGGACTGGCCTGTCCCTGCCGGTGAGTGGGTGTCGGACCTGGTTGACCCCTTTGGTGGGCGCGAGGATGTGGCACGCAAACGTCTGCGGATGGTCAATGACCAGGTGTTCTCTGGCGAACCGGGCCGCCTGCTGAGGGCGCCCCGTTTGGCCGGAAAGCTCAAGTTCATGCTGGAGTCGGAAACGGTCCGTCAAATCCGGGCCGACGCCCCTCAACTGGGCAGGGTGGCTCCGGAGCGGGTCCGCAACGAACTTATGACAATTCTTTCGGGAGACGGGGCCCGGGGCCAACTGGAAGTCCTCGACCGGCTGGACCTGCTCTGCCGAATCATCCCGGAGTTAGAGTTGACCAAGGGTGTGGACCAGCCCAGCGCCCACTACTGGGACGTTTGGAACCACAACCTCCACACGGTCGAATTTGCCGAGATGGTCACCGGTGGCCACCAGAACTCGGCCATCTACACACTGACCCCCTGGAATGCGGAGGTGGCGGACTACTTTGCGGAAGAAGTTGGGGACGGCTTCAGTCGCCGCACCGTGCTCAAGCTGGCTGGCCTGCTTCACGACATAGCCAAGCCCCAGACCAAGGGGCCGGACAAGACCGGGCGAATCCGCTTCCTGGGCCACTCCGAGTTGGGAGCAGAAATGGTAACCGACCGGCTGACCCAGCTACGGTTCAGCGCCAGGACAGTTTCCATGGTGGCCAGGATGGTGGAGCATCATCTGCGCCCGTCCCAGCTGCGAAACGGGCAAGAAAATCCGACGCCAAGGGCGGTGCATCGCTACTACCGGGACGTGCGGGACGTGGCAATTGATACCATTTACCTCGCCATGGCCGATTATCTGGCGGCCAAGGGGCCGGAGGTCGTAGCTGACCACTGGGCCAATCATGCTAGAATGTTGAGTGATTTGCTGCAGGCAGGCCAGGAGCAGGCTCCGGCCAGGGGACCCCAGAGGCTTTTGAGCGGCCACGACCTGATGCAGCACCTGAACCTGCTCCCCGGACCGCGTATAGGCAGGTTGCTGGAGCAGATCGACGAGGCACGGGCCGCCGGGGAGATCGCAACCCGGGAGGATGCCCTGGCCCTGGCTGCCAGCCTGAATTGAAGATAATGCAAGGGCACGAGGGGACTGTCAAAGAGTTCGCCGGTCCCTTCGTGCCCCTTCGTGTCCGGTAGGGACACAAACAAAGGAGTAATTAATGCGCAGGCGCAGTGTCCAGCTTACTATTCTTATCGTGTTCATCGTGGCCCTTTCCGTGGCCTCCCTGGGCTTTCGGGACATCAACATAAACGTCCCGGGCTTTCCCGCCCTGGTGCGCGGCGGGGACGGCCCCCTGGGTCTCAAGCTGGGTCTTGACCTGAGTGGCGGCGGACACTTGGTGTATCAGGCCGACACGGGCACGCGAATTGAGGCGGGGTTTGCCGACCCTACCCGGGGCATAGTAGTCGAGGAAGCTCTGGACGGCCTGGGCATTACCGATTACGAGGTGCGGCCTCTGGACGATCGCACCTACATCGTTATTACTGGCCTGCTGGACGATGCCACCAAAGAGGGTATCGAGGAAGCCATAACCTATTCCGAGGTCGAGTTCAGCTTCGACCCGGACCTGGACCTTTCGGGGTCAGAAGCCGTTACCGGAGTTGCCCAGGACCAGGAACTGGCGAATTACCAGGTGGAGCAGACGGGCTCGGAAAACTTCTACCGCATAACCACAACCTCGTCCCTGGACGCAGACCGGCAGGGGGAGCTTGAGACGGCGCTGGCTGAATCGGTGGGTGATCTGGTCGAATTTTCCGTTGCCGAGTTCGGCGTGGCGTCCTACTTCCTGTCCGAGACCCAGGCGCCCACTCCCGACCAGATGGAGGGTGTGCTGGACCGGATTAACCGCCGCGTCAACCTTTTCGGAACCGAGGAGCCCATCATTCAGCTCTTTGGCGAAGACCGGGTCATCGTGCAGTTGCCCGGGGCCAGCGGCTCTATTTCCGAGGTCGAATTTGCCGAGGCTACCGACGCGGCCGCCGTTGAAGGGATAGTGGCCGGACAGGGTTTCGATGACTTCGCAGTGGAGTCCCAATCGGAAACCAGCTACGAGATTCGCACCACTTCCCTGAACGTAAACCAGCAGAATGCGCTGCGCGGCGCCCTGTCCTCCGGTATTGGCTCGGTGAATTCCTTCCAGACCACCGGCGGAATCGAGACGGCCAAGGCCCTCATCGGCCAGACGGCCCAGTTGGTGTTCAAGGAGCGTACTTGCTCCGATGTAACCTGCTTTACCTTCACTGACGCCGAAATCGGGTTGACCGGTGACGACCTGGAAAGCGCCTTCGCCTCCACCGACCCCAACACCGGGGAGTGGGAAGTCAACATCGCCTTTAACGATCGGGGCACCGGGATCTTCTCCGACCTGACCCAGCGTATCGTAGGAGTTGAGACCAAGCGCATCGGCGTATTCCTGGACGACGACCTGTTGATTGCCCCGGTTTCCCTGGCCTGGATTCGCGACGGTCGAAGCTCGATAACCGGCAACTTCTCGCGCGAAGAGGCCCGCACCCTGTCCATACAATTGGAAGCCGGTAGCTTGCCCGTGCCCCTGGAACTGATCCAGGAAAGCGACGTGGACGCCCTGCTGGGCGAAGAGTCCCTGAAAAAGAGCCTGCTGGCCGGCATCATAGGACTGGGCCTGGTGCTGCTGTTCATGATTGCCTACTACCGTATGGCCGGCGTGGTGGCGGCCTTCGCCCTGCTTTTCTATGCCGTGGTAGTGCTGGCGGTATTCAAGCTGGTGCCGGTTACCCTGGGCCTGTCGGGCATCGGCGCCTTCATCCTGTCCGTCGGTCTGGCGGTGGACGCCAACATCCTGATTTTCGAGCGTATGAAAGAAGAGATACGCATCGGCCGCACCCTGGCCTCCTCCATGGAGGTGGGTTTCAGCCGGGCGTGGCCGGCCATTCGCGACGGCAACTTCTCCACAATCATCACCTGTCTGGTGCTGCTGTGGCTGGGCAGTCGTACTGCCGACGACCTGGTAACCGGCTTTGCCTTCACCTTGTTCATCGGCGTGGTGGTCAGCATGTTTACTGCAATCGTGGTCAGCCGTAACCTGCTGCAACTGATGGCGTGGATCGGGCTGGGCCGGAGCCTTAACCTGTTCAGTCCTGAAGGGACGCCGACCCTGACCGCTGGCGGCCGCCCGGGCGGCGCCGGACAACCCCGCAACGTTTAGGCAAAAGCATGAAAGCGACTCGCAATACAAGAAAAGTACTGCTCATTCCGAGCGTGTTGAAGGAAAGCGACTCCGGATTGGCGCGGTTCGGCAAGCTCACCATGAGCGGAGATCAGATAGCCCCGCAAGGTTTAGGGAGGACTTAAGCAATGTATAACATCGTAGGCAAGCGGGGTTGGTACTTCGTATTTTCCGCCCTGCTCCTTATCCCGGGGATCATCTCCCTGGCCATGCCGCCGGGCGGCTGGGCGGTTGGCGGTTCCGGGTTGCGGCCCGGTATCGACTTTACCAGCGGTTCGGTGATGGACATTACCTTTGAGCGTACCGTGTCCCAGGACGAGGTGCAGCAGCGCATGGAAGCCCTGGGCCATCCCGAGGCTTTGATCCAGCGCACCGGGGGCCGCACCATTCTGGTCCGAACCAAGGTGTTGGGAGAGGACACGACCGCGGGGAGGTCCGAGCGCCAGCTAATTGAGGACGACCTGACCCAGAACGTGGCCCCTGTGGTGGCGGTGAACTTCGACTCCACCTCGCCCATCGTCGCCCAGGAAACGGTGCGAAACGCAATTATCGCGCTGGCCGCCGCCTCGGTGTTCATCCTGCTGTACATCTGGTATGCCTTCCGGCGGGTGCCCCGAGCCTACCGCTACGGCATCAGCGCCATCCTGACGCTGATTCACGACACCCTGCTGGTGCTGGGCGTCTTCTCAATCCTGGGGCGGGTACTCAACATAGAAGTCAACTCCATGTTCATCGTGGGCATCCTGACCGTGGCCGGTTACAGCGTCAACGACACCATCGTTATTTTCGACCGCATTCGCGAGAACGTCATACGTTACCCGGACCGCGCCCTGGATACGGTGGTCAACCTGAGCATCGTGGAGACGGTGGGCCGGTCCATCAACACCAGCTTCACCACCTTCACCGTCCTGCTGGCCATGCTGCTCATTGGCGGCTCCAGCATCCGTGAGTTGCTGCTGGTAGTAGCCATCGGCGTGATCGTCGGTACCTACAGTTCCATCTTCATCGCCAGCCAGTTCGTCGTCATCTGGGAACGGGGCGAGTTCGGACGCATCATCGGCCGTGGCCGCCGCACCGGCGCCGCCGCAGCCACGGGCCTGCTGACTATGTTTGGCCTGCTGGGCCGGTAGGGTTATTCTAAAAGCAACTGCTCGGCCCTCAACGTGAGGAAAGCGAACCCCTCCGCCACTGGTGGAGGGGTTTTGCATAGGATTCCGAGATATTCCGTTTTGTATGCCTAAAGTCGTAGAATGCGTTGCAAGTTATTTGATGACGGGAACATCTGGTTGCAGACGTCACAATAAACCTCCCGTCCGCCGTCACTGAGACATTGCACTTGCGAGGCATGACAACACTCACACTAGGCGGGATGTCTGCTCTCGCTATCAAAGCAAATTAGACCACCAGTTGCCCAACCGTGCCTTGACCTTGTTTGCTCCGGCGGAAGAACCGCCACATTCTGTCAGACTAAGCGCACGATTGGGGAATTACGAAGGCAAGAACCTTCTCTTGAGCCATTGCGCCAGCGTTACGGCTACCGCCAGTCCTTCTTGCATGGAGGGTGTTTCTACGACGGGATCTTGGAACCGGAAGAGGACATTATTGCTGACGTGCGGGAAACCATAGAATTCATTCGAGACGCTGAGGAAATGGCGAAGATCTAACCCCATGCCCAACACCCTCTTCTACCGTTGCCACGTTAGCCGGACAGTGGGCTTGCTGCTGGTTTCTTGACCCCTGACTCCGAAATTCGATACTCGCCTCATTTCAATTACCGGCGGACCCTCCGTTCACTCCCGGAAGGCTCTGGCGAACAGGTATTGCAAAATCCCGATGCCCACTATCACGATACGCAGAGTGGCTATATTATTGCCGTCAAGCGGCTGTATGTTCTGGGGGCCGAGCGCGACGTTGCGGTAGCTTACGAAATACAAGACAATGTTATCTGGTTGGTTACCATATTTCCCATCAAAGAAGGCCAACAGCAGAACCGACTGCAAACAGGGCGATGGGTGCGTTTGAATGAGCCTGAAAGTGAGTTATGATGCGGGGCTTGACCTTCTCGGCTTGACTGAAGGCAGCTTCTCGGCAGAAGTGGTCGAGATTTACCCTTGCGTGAACCTGGACTTGGATTCCACCGGAGCGCTTATCGGCGTGGAGGTCTATGGGCACACCCGGCGGTTGCTGGGCAAGGCCATTGAACCCTTGCTGAGCGGGGGCGATGTCCACCAAGTCCCTCTCCACGGTAGCCTGGCCGACCTGGATGCCCAATTGCGGCCTTCCAACGGAACTGGATACCTGGACTATATGGAAGCCTGGCCGGAATACCTGGAAAATGACCCGGAGGCGGTCAAGACCCTGGAAACCCTCCGTTGCGGCATTGGGATTATTTTGGAACAAATCAAGGATGGGACAGCGATTAGCTAATGCCCAACGCCCTCTTCTACGGCGACAACCTTCAGGTGCTTCGCGACCATATCCCCGACGAGTCGGTGGACCTGGTTTACCTGGACCCGCCCTTTAACTCCAACGCTTCCTACAACGTTCTCTTCCGCGAGAAGTCGGGCGAGGAATCCCAGGCCCAGATTAAGGCCTTCACCGATACCTGGGAGTGGACGGTGGAGACGGAACGCACCTTCGAGCAGGACATTATCGAGCATTCGGGCACGCCCCCGGCGGTGAAGGAGATGATTGCCGCCTTCCGCCAGTTCATCGGGCGCAACGCCATGATGGCCTACCTGGTGATGATGACGCCCCGCCTGGTGGAATTGCGCCGTGTCCTCAAGCCCACCGGTAGCCTTTATTTGCACTGCGACCCCACCGCCAGCCATTACTTGAAGATTGTGTTGGATACGGTGTTTGGGGTTAGGAATTTTCGTAATGAAGTAGTTTGGCGTCGTTATGGAAGCCACAACGATGTTGGGCAAGGGTCTCGACACTACGGGCGTGTTCACGATGTATTGTTGTTCTATGTGAAATCAGACAACCCTACTTGGAACCAAGTATTCGTTCCTTTAGACGAAAAGTACGTTGCGTCTACATACCGGAACCTAGACGAAAACACTGGCCGCAGTTTTACGACTACTCCCTTGACGGGACCTGGCGGTGCCGAGAAGGGAAACCCTGTTTATGAATGGAACGGTCATACACGTGCTTGGCGTTACAACATCGATACGATGCAACGACTGCACGATGAAGGGCGTCTTTATTACTCAAGGACAGGCTACCCGCGCCAAAAGCTCTATTTGGATGAATCTAAAGGGGTCCCAGTACAGGACATTTGGGCCGATATCACTTCCCTTTCAGGATCTCACAAAGAACGTCTCGGCTACCCCACCCAGAAACCCCAAGCCCTGCTAGAACGCATCATCCAGGCTTCTTCCAACGAGGGGGACGTGGTGTTGGACCCTTTCTGCGGCTGCGGGACGGCGGTGGCGGCGGCCCAGAAGCTCAACCGCCAATGGCTGGGCATCGACGTCACCCACCTGGCCGTGGCCCTGATGAAGTCCCGCCTCAAGGATATGTTCAACCTGGACCCGGGTGTTGATTACAGTGTGGTGGGTGAGCCCCAGGACGTGGGCAGCGCCCGGGCTATGTTCGAGCAGGACCCCTACCAATTCCAGTTCTGGGCCGTCTCCCTGCTGGAAGCCCAGCCCCAGGACCAGCAGAAGCGGGGCGCCGACCGGGGGATCGACGGCGTTTTCTACTTTATCGACGGCCCCCGCCGCACGCCCCAGAAGGTGGTGGTGCAGGTGAAGGGCGGCGGAACCCAGGTGCGGGACATTCGCGACCTGAAGGGCGTGGTGGAACGGGAGAAGGCGGCCCTGGGTCTGTTCATATCCCCTGCAGGAACCCACCCGCAACATGCGGGATGAGGAAGCCTCCGGCGGCTTCTACCACTCCGACCTGTGGCAGCGGGACTACCCCAAGATACAGTTGCGCACCATCGACCAGCTTCTGGCCGGCCAGGGCTTTGAACTGCCGCCGCGCCAGTCTTCCTACCAGCCCGCCGCCCGCGTCCGCCGCTCCGAGGGCGAACAGGCCACGCTGGGTGAACTGGCCGGGGACTAACCTCAGCTTCCCGTCAAAGATCTGCCTTCCCCCTGCATCGCACCACTAACAGCTTCTGATCAGGGCACACCCCGCTTCCCGATTACTTGATTCCGCCACCACTCTATTCGGGTCTTGTGATACTAGGTATTGTATACAAAGATTATCAAAGATATACTAAATATAAGCGTTCACTTATATAGTAAGTGACTATGTGGCTGGTGGATCATGCTTGCCAAAATAAGGGTCATCCGAATAGGTGGGAATCGCAGTCCTTGGGCCAACGC
This sequence comes from Geodia barretti, assembly GCA_030341885.1. Lineage (NCBI taxonomy): Eukaryota > Metazoa > Porifera > Demospongiae > Tetractinellida > Geodiidae > Geodia > Geodia barretti. The sequence goes on along the minus strand of CASHTH010000776.1, from coordinate 7,442 downwards.
CGTCCTTCGCCTCCTGGCAGTGTTTGCCCTGGTGGCGGCCCTGGCCCTGGCGGGCACGGCCGTCGCCGAGTACCGGGTGCTGCACGCGGTAACCATGCTGCCCGAGGCGGGGTACGAAAAAGTCCTGTCCCTGGAGTGCCCCGAACTTGCAATCGGGGAAGAGGACACCGCCGGTGCGTCAACGTCGACAAAAAACGCCGGGAGCTTCGCCAATCTGAGGCTGGCCGGATTCTCGTGCGCCATTCCCCTCACTCCCGACTAGATGCTGACGGGCCGCCTCGCCCGGGACAGGCCCGCCTTGACCGCCCCGGCAATCCCCGCAATCGGTGCAAATCAACCCTCACCCTACGCCAGCGTCTGCCTGGGCCAAATGGCATTCGCGCGTCATCCTGTCTGTGGTTCCCATATGCCTTGATGTCGCCGTGACCGTGTCGAGGGGCCCGGAATCCTTGCGATGGGTCCTGGTCCGGAACCCCAGACATGTCTCCCAGTATCCATTCCAGTGTCTTCAGCTTCGTTCCGGCTACTCAACCGTTCCTTTGCCCCGTATTCCCGCCCACTCTTACTAATACTTTGTAGCCCAATATAAACAATATTAAGTATTGACGGCAATGATGTAGGCCAATTATAATTTATGTATGACGAGGTAGTTATAAGAAATAGTGATGAATCGGAGGCATCATGAGAGGGCATAGAGCGTATAGCCGTATGAGAAGAAGTGACGAGCAAATTGGCAAATGGGTCTTCTATATCTTTGCCATGTTTGGCGCGGTGTGGGTGCTGGGAATGCTGGCTACCATTTTTCTGCCCTCCTAAGTTTCTGCACTCCCGTTCCACGAACAGGCACGAATTTTCACGGTTGCCCCGGTATAATTCCCTTGTGATTCTTCGCGCCTCTTCGTGGATAAAATGACAGTAACTGCCGAATCCGAAATCCGGGGCCGCATCCGTCAGCGCGGCCCCATCACCTTTGCCGAGTTCATGGACGTAGCTCTCTACTGGCCGCGGGGCGGCTACTATTCCCGGGGCTGCCTGGACACCGGGCCCTTTGGCTCCACCGGCGACTACTACACCTCGCCCATGCTCCACCCCGCCTTTGGCGCCCTGCTGGCGGTGCAGCTTTACCAGTTCTGGCAGTTGCTGGACTCCCCCGACCCCTTCTGCGTGGTGGAACTGGGGTCCGGCAACGGCCAGCTTTGCCGCGACATCCTGGCTGCTGCAGCAGACTTTCCCGCTGGTTTCTCCAATTGCCTGCGATACCTGTGCCTCGACCGCAGCGGCGGCTTTGCCCTGCGGGACATACCGGCGGCATCGCCAATAAGAGCCGGCGGCATTCCCCTGCGCAACCTGCGTGGCTGCATCCTTTCCAACGAGTTGCTGGACGCTTTTCCCGTACACCAGGTCAGGGTTGAAAATGGTGAATTGAGGGAAGTCTACATAACCGAGGCAGGCGGGACGAAGGGTGCGGCAGGACCGCTGGTGGAGTTGTTGGGCGAACCCAGCACCCCGGCCCTGGCGGCCCGGCTGGAGTTGTTGGGCCTGAATCTGGCAGAGGGGCAGACCGCCGAAATCAGCCTGGGACTTGACGGCTGGGTTCAGTCGGTCGCCGATGCCCTTGAAGCCGGATTCCTGTTGACCATTGATTACGGACGGACCGCTGAAGAACTCTATTCGGCGGAACTGCGGCCAAGGGGCACATTAACCACCTTCTACCGCCACGTTCAGACCGACGCTCCCCTCCGCCACATCGGCGACCAGGACATCACCGCCCAGGTGGACTACACTTCCCTGGTTAATGCCGGCCGCCGGGCCGGTCTGGAACCGCTAGGCTACACCACCCAGCGGCAGTTCCTCCAAAACCTGGGGCTGGACGACTTCCGCCGCCGCCTCAACGACCGGAACCCATCCCCTCGCCCCGGGCTTGGTGAAGGACCCCAGCCTGCGGACAATCGGACCGGCCTGCTGGCCCTCGCCCGCCCCGACGGCCTGGGCGACTTCAAGGCGCTGGTCCAAGGCAAGAATCTGCCTGCTTCCACCGGCGGCGAGCGGCCGGCGTTGTGGGGCCTGGAGCCTTCGGAAGAAGCCCGCAAGCTAGTCGGGTCGTTGCCCGTGCCCTTTATGACCGATCGCCATATATCCTTGCCTGAAGGGTGGGGTCAGCCGGCGATTCAAGAGTTTGAGCTGACCGACCTGTGGTCCGGCCCTTTTGGGGATACCTAAAGCCAGTTCAGTCCCAATTTTCCGGACGTTCAGAGGGAACGGAATAGCCCTTCGCGACGACTGGCCCCACCAATCCCTATGGAAACAAATATGGGGTGGTTTGTAGGGAAACAAATTTGCATAAATTCTGAATATAAAGGCAGTACATTCCCGGAAGGTTCGTGGGTATAATCCGGGTGTTCTGCGAGACAATCCAGGAAATGTGAGGTGGAGTGATGCTTCAACGGATGATAGGCGCGGCGCTTTTCAACGCCCACACTTACGAGGAAGTAGAAGCTGACCAGAGTGCGTTGGGACAGGCCATTGGTGTCGTCATCCTGGTCACCATCTGTGGCGTCATAGGCGGTCTGGTTGGCGGTATCATTGGCGACGCAACGGCCAAGGACATAATTCTGGGCCTGTGCTATGGTCTGGCCTTCGGCATCGTCCGCTGGGCGTTGTGGGTGACCGTAATATTGATGGTAGGTGGCGGGTTGCTGCGGTCCTCCGGCACCCAGACGAGTTGGTCGGAAGTTGGTCGGGTCCTGGGGTTTGCCTATACCCCCGGTGTTCTAGCCATTTTCTCCTGGGTGCCGGGTGTTGGCTGGCTGTTTTCGGTAGCCGCCTTTTTCTGGACTATGGCCGCAGCGGTAATGGGTGTTCGCCAGGCCATGGACTTCGAGGGCACCGGCCGGGCCATCCTGGTGGTTGTTATAGCCGGCGTCATTGGTTTCATCCCCTGGATAATCCTTGGAATCATTCAGTGGCTTCTGTTGAACTAGGCCCTGCTCAAGGAAAAGCCTGCGCGTCTTTAGAATATCGGGCGAGGTATTAATCCTCGCCCGTATTGCCGGCAGTCAGGTCTATGCGCTCGGCAATCGGCTTCATGCTTTCCACTATGAAGCTGATGTGCTCGTCCCAGGTCCACGCCCAGTTCCTCCGCGCCCTTAATGATGTCTTCCCGGTTGACGTCCTTGGCAAAGTTCTTGTCCCGAAGCTTCCGGTGCACTGAGCGGGGTGTTACGTCGTCCAGGCTCTTGTTGGGGCGCACCAGGGTTACGGCACGGATGAAGCCGGACAGTTCGTCCACCGCGAAAAGGGTGTGCTCCATCAGCGATTCCCGGGGGATGCCCGTGTGTTCGCCGTGGGTCAACACTGCCCGGATGATGTCCTCCGGGTAACCATGTTCACGGAGAATGTCGGCGCCGAAGGTGGGATGCGATTCAGGGGTGGGGCAAATCTCCCAGTCAAAGTCGTGCAGCAAGCCCGCAATGGCCCAGAGTTCCTCGTCCCCACTGTACTTTCGGGCATAGCCCCGCATGGCCGCCTCCACGGTGAAGAGGTGCTTCATCAGCATGTCGGTCTTCACATGCTGGTTTAGAAACTCCAGGGTATGATCGCGATCCATCACATCCATAGTTAAGGTCTCCTTTCTGGTGCTCTACTCTTCCTGCGGTTCATCGGAAGTTGGGGGCGCCGGTTCGGAAGTTGGGGGCAACGGATTGGTAGCAGTGCCAATCACCCGGGGCTGGCACCGTACGGCGGTGGTCAGAAACCCGCTGTGGGCCACCATGCGATGGGCCGGCCGCACGCTCCGCTCGGTAACGTGCCAGGGCCGCAGCAGGGTCTCGACAGTCTCTATCATCTGGAACCTGCCGTCCTCCTGAAGCTTGCCCACCAACTGGTGCACCTGCAGTACGGTAGGAGAAAAGCTGATCAACATTCCGCCCATGATCAGGGCCTCGGCTACTCCGGCCACCGCCTGCCAGGGTTCCGGCACGTCCAGCACTACCCGGTCAACCTGGTGCTCCTCGATGCCCTCGTAAATGTCGCCGATGGTTATGGTCAAGTTTGCAGTATTGGGAATCACCCGCTGGATGTTGGACATGGCCCGGGGCGCCACGGCCTCATCTATCTCATAGGTGATGACCCTGCCGGTTTCGCCCACGGCCCGCAGCAGCGCGGCGGTTAACGACCCCGATCCCAGCCCCGACTCAATCACGGTGGCGCCGGGGAAAATGTCGCCAAAGGCAACAATGTTGCCCAGGTCCTTGGAGTAGATAATCTGCGGTCCCCGGGGCATCTGCCTGACGAATTCTCCCAGCGTGGGTCTTACCGCCAGCAGGGTATGGCCCCGGTCGGTGCGATACCAACCACCAACCGACTGACCGATCAGACCGTCGTGGGCCAACCGGCCCAAATGACAGTGAAAGACCTGCCCGTCGGCCAGGGTGATGAGGTAGCGCCGGTCTTTTCGGTCCAGCAGCAGGGCCATATCGCCATTGTGGAAGCTATTTTTATCTGTGTTCAATCGTTCCCCGTTGCCATGCTCTACACGCTCTGTGCGCACTAAATTGGGGTCAAGCGGCAGGGCATGGGGCGCATGGCCCTGCCTTGCCTGCAATGGTAACTGCTGAAATGGGGGTTGTCATCCGGAGGCGCCGGCCCGCCAGGGCAATCGCGTCTTAACTGAGGAGGACCTTAAGCAGGTAATCTTCCCGCCAACCGGCTTGGAGGCGTTTGCCCTGTATACCTACCTTCAGGCTGGTCTCCCGTTTTAGCATGTTATGGGAGATGTTACGCAGGGTGGCAAAGTTCTGGGGACCGTGGTCCTGCGCACCCGGCTTTGGTCCTCGTGGAAGGTCACGTCCAGGCTCCAGTGCAGGGAGTTATCGATGCTCCAGTGGGCCCGTACCGTGGCCAGCATCTCTTCTGCCGAGAGGTCGAGTGTCGTTATGTTGTTGTCCAGCGATTACGTCCCCTGTTTTGAAAAGCGAAAATGTCACTATGGTTAGTCGGCGGCCATCTGGACTTCCTTCAGGGCTTCGGCCTTGGCCCGTTCCTTGGCGCTGAGCAGTTTGGTGGGCGGACTGTCCGCTTTAAGGTATTTCCCGACGGTGTCGCGGGACATGCCCAGTTCCCTGGAGATGGCCCGCAGGGACAGTCCCTGCTTCCTGGCTTTCTGCACCGCCTCCCAGCGGGCCTGCTGGGTGGCAGTAGGCGTACGTCGCAACTGGTGGCGAAGGGGTTTTCCCTTGGCGGCAGCGGCCTTGGCTTTGGCCCGCTTCTCCACCGAGGACTCCAGGTCCGCCAGGAGCTTCCGCTGGTCTCGATCCAGATGTCCGGTGATCCGCTCTTCAGTTGCCTCTGGTCCTTCCGGAGTGGGGAAGGTTGCGCTGCTTCTCCCCATAATGCCGGGGACCGCAGCGGCGCTTCCTGGTAATCAACGGCCTCCCCCTGGTATCTGATCAACAGTTCCCCATCGGCCCGTTCCAGCAGGTCCACCCGGAGACGGCATAGGAAGGCCGTTCCTCCCCAGGCAGCAACTGCAGGACCCGCCATTGGTACTTCACCGCGTTATCCCGGGCCACCTGCGGGTGTGCCTGATGCTGACTGTCTCGGTGAGATCCAGGTCGGCGGGTACCGCCCGGTAAGCTTTCTCGGGCCGCTCCGCCGCCACGGCGAACCGCTTGTTGAACCGGGGCAGATATTCCTGCAGGACGGCATTGGCCTCTTCCATGGTAGTAGCGCCAGCCAGGCGCAGCTCGGTGACCAGCCGGTCCTGGAAGGTGGAGGCCATCCTTTCTACACGGCCCTTGGCCTGGTGTGACATGGCGAAGATCTGCTGGATGCCCAACTCCCGCATCACCCGGGCGAACTGGGTGGACTCGTAAGGACCGGCCCCTGGCGGGCGTTGTACTGAAGGCGGCGTGGCGATCGCTGTACAGGGCGAGGGGAATCCCCCACTGCGGACCAGCCCCTCCAGCAGGACCAGATAGCCCCGCGTGTCCTCGGTGGTATGGAAGACCGCCTGGGCCACAGTGCTGGTGGCGTCGTCCACGGCGAGGAGCAGCACGAACTTGTCTGCCCGGTCCTCCAGCCAGGGATGGGGGCTGCCGTCCACCTGAATAAGCATCCCCTCCTGGGGCATGCGCTTGCGGCGGAACCGGTGCTGCTGCGACCGGCGACTGCGGGGGCTGCCCAGGCCGGCCTTCACCAATATGCGGCGCACCGTGGGACGGCTCAGGTCGATCCCCTCCCGTTCCTGCAGCAGTTCGGTGAAGTGGCTGTGGTTGGCGCCCGCGTAGCCGTTGCTGGCCAGCTTCACCACGGCGGCCGCGGCGTCTTCTGGCACGGCGTTGTGGGGGCCTCCGTCCCCGGTTGCGTGGGCCAGCGCCGTGACCCTTCCTTTTGTAGGCTGCCAGCAGCCGTTGTGTTGTGACGCCTCATGATTCCCATGATCTCCGCTGCCAGCCTTATCGAAAAGGTGCTGTTCCAGCACGGTGGATGTTGAGTACTGAGAGATGAATCTTGCTAGATTCTCGACTGATTCATGTCACTTCCCTCATGAGGTGCGGCGATGATGACCCGAGCCACCTCGCTCAGGTCTGACCCCTTGGGGTGACTGGCTGGCGTGCTTCAAAAATGATCTGTCGACTGGCGCAGTGCGGTGGCTAAAGAGTGAAAAGGTTCAGGTGAGCAGTGACCTAATAGGCGCTTGGCCTCAGGCCCCATCGCAGTCTTGCCGCTCATCTGGCCTGTGTGTCACCCAGCAGGAGGTAGAAATGACTGGCGCCGTTAAGATACGAAAAGGGGATCTCCGACCAAGATTATTGTAGAGTCGATACTCACCAGGAGCGGCACGTGGACGTGCCATTGACCGGCTGGGCGTCCGCCTGGACAAGCAGGAAGCGCCAGCAAACCACGGCGGGTATCAGGAAATCGAGCGGTGGGCCCAAGGCATAGGCCGGGTCCGTGCTTTCGGAATTGAAGGCACGGGTTCCTACGGGTGGGGTTAGCCCGCTTCTTGACCGGCCGGGGGCATGCCGTTGTCGAGGTCAACCGGCCTGACCGGTCAACACGCTATCGGAAGGGAAAAGAGCGACCCCACAGACGCGGAGATGGCGGCACGGGCGTGCTCGCGGCCCAGTGGCCAATGCTACCCCAAGACAGGCCAGGGCGAGAGTGGAAATGATCAGAATGCTCAAGGCGGCCAAGGACCGGCCATCAAAGCCGCACCCAGGCCGTCAACCGAGTGAAGCTATGCTGATCACGGCTCCTGCCCGCTTCGGGAAGCCTGGAGGGTCTCGCCGTGGGTTGCATTGGTCACCAGGGTGTAAGAGCCTCCGGCCCGGTCCCTTAGTGGATCCTACGGCGGCGGCCAAGTACCACTCTTCGCTCCCTTGCCTGCACGATACCGTCAAACTCCGCGACGAGGATCAAGGAACTGGAAGCCCACCTGC